>RJWM01001803.1:103423-144183 GCA_004363535.1 Dasyprocta punctata | reverse complement strand
TGAGACTGACTAGAGCAAAATGCATATCGTAAATTGATACTAGTCTAGGAAGAAAGAAAAAACGTGTATTAGTAAAAAGATTCTACTTTGGAACAAGTTCTGGAAAACTAAGAGAAAAAGCAAGTACCAAACATGCTAAAGAACACCATACATTTAATGTGAAGGTACAGCATGAGAACCAGGTATTACGCACCCAGACGCACGCTTCCCTTTCCGCTGCACTCTGCGTCCTGGGAGCTAAAGTCTGCCTCTTCACTGCATTTCACCTGAGGTCCACCAGTGAGGAGCAGCATCCAAAGACAGATGTGAGATAAGAGTTCGTTCTCTAAGCTTCATCCCTGCAAGGTCTCCTGGGCTGCACTCTCCATGAACCAAGGTCCTACTCATTTCAGGCAGCCTATTTCACCTTGTTCTTTCTCTGAGCACTGTTTAGTATCCTTGAGACATGGCGATGGTAGGAGAATTGCAAGCTGCTAGTTCTGGAGACTACTTTACTCTTGTGTTGCCAGTAGCATGGATCCTTGCTTTTAGTGATAATGGAAATTAAAACTAGAGCACAAATTTACTGGGAAGAGGCTTTAACTGGAAAGTAAAGGGAGAAGTTAAGGAAAGGATTCCAGTTGGAGCAGTGACAGGAGGGGACACTCTCTGATGAAGACTGACCCACCCACAAAAGAATACAGAATGATTTTAGGGGGTGCCAAGATGGGCTGGGATCTGGTCAGTCATTATCTCAGTCCTTGTCTTGCAGGTCTGAAGGCAGCTTCCTGGTTGGTCAGAAGGTTCTGTTTACATGAAATGATTGCCTTTGTGGTGGTCTCAGTTATGTGAATGTTCTGCTTTTCCTGAGACCAGGTGACTACAATGGCTAGAGACTGAGATGTTCAAGGGATTTCTCTGGGGGAGGATTGTAAAGCCCTGTACATTGTAAAAACTAGTACTCAGCAGTCACTCTGAATCCTGAAAATTAATTTACTTAGTCTTATCTTGGTGTCCTTGTATTGAAGGGGAATGAGATTGGTAAGTCAATTCAGGGTTAATTAACTTTGTTCTGCCATTTTTTCCTGTATGTGTAACATACCTGTATCCAAAATTGTAAGGTAATGAAGGATACAAAAAGAAGGTCAAACATTTTTCTGTTTTTAATACCTATTGGGCATCAGTGGGCCCAAGTGAAGTTTCAGTTTTAGCAAAAATTGCTTTTAAGTCTTTGACTGCTTTAGGAGAAAACTCAAATTGTTCTTTGAGTGAGTAACAGTTAAGGAATTTGTTTGTCCTTTGTCCCTATAGTGGTCTCTTGGCTACATCACTTGGTGTTTCCACACTCTACTGCACCTTTGCAATAGCCTTCCTGTGATCTCTTCTCTATTGGGCAAGTATGCTGTCACTCTTCTGCTGGGGCCCTGACCAAAATTAATACACCGTTGCGTGTATTCACAAATCCTGTAGATGTATAAAAGCCTCCAGGGAGAACCTTCAGATGAATGGCCAATCCTGGGCAATGGGAAGGGAATGAGCATAATTGGATTGAACAATGGTCAATGAAGTTATAGCAAGCAGCAATAATATATTAATACATATTGTACCAAGACTGAGTCATAAAATCCTAAATTTTTGTATTATTTTAAAACTATTTTATGTTATAATCCACAACATTTTTTTTTACTCTCTTAAGGATATGTTTTAATCAATAAAAGTCTTATTTATTTATTTATTTGGTGCTGGGATTGAACCCAGGCCCTTCCTATTGAGCTATATCTCAGGGTTTTTTTTTTTCCTTGCTTCAGGGTCTTGCTAAGTTGCTTTAGTTGCCCAGACTGGGCTCAAACTTGCAATCCTCCTGTCTCAGCCACCCAGAGTGCTGGGATCACAGGTATGCATCACCACACCTGGCCTACACTCTTGGTTATAATGAAGTCCAACTTACTGGTCTTTCATAATTATAACTTTTTTGTCCTATTTGAGAAATCTTTGCCTACTTAAGAATATCTTAGCCGGGCGTGGTGGCACACGCCTTTAATCCCAGCACTCAGGAGGCTGAGGTAGGCGGAGCGTTGTGGGTTCAAGGCCGGCTTGGGCTACAACGTGAGCACAAGGCCGGCCTGAGCTACATAGTGCGACCCTGCCTCAAAAAAACCCGGGCCGGGAGTTTGGCTCAGTGCCTTAAGCGCCTGCCCTGGCAGGTGCGAGATTGTGAGTTCAATCCCTGGTGCCGCAAAAAAAAAAAAAAAAAAAAAGAATATCTTAAGCTTAAAGTGAAGTGTTTCAAGGCCCAAAAGCAAACAGCTTCCAATCAAAGTTAACACATTCGGCAAAACTCATCCTTTAAAATAGATGAGGAAATAAAGACATTTCATGAGGGGGAAAAACCCCTCAAGAGATTTATGAAACTAAACTAGCTCACCAGCAAATATTCAAGAATATCTGAGACAGAAATGACAAAATCATTAAAGCCAAAAACCCAGATGAAATGAAAACATAAAGCAAGGTCAATGGTGTTTAAGCAACAACAACAAATGGCAAGGAAGGAAAAATAAAGAAGTCACCAATAAAGAAAGAGCAGAATGATAGAAGTTAATCGACACCTCTGAGTAATATCTCTCAATGTTAATGGCCTGAACCCTCCAACTAAATGACACAGATTGGCAGACTGGATCAAAAACAGAATCAACAGTCTGCTGCATTTAAGAAACACATCTAATCCAAAAAGATATTCAGAGGCTAAAAAAATCAAAGAATGGAAAATAGTATTTCATGCATCAGTGCCCTGAATATAAGCAGGGAAAGCAATTTTAATCTCAGATATTATAAACTTCAAGATAAAACAGATCAGAAGAGACAAAGAAGGTCACTACATACTAGTTAAGGGAACTATCCAATGAAAAGAGATAATGCTTATAAATATGTGCTGAATACTGGAGGATCCCACTTTATAAAAAATACTGTTCAACATAAAAGATCAGATAAATATTAACATAATCATATTAGAAGATCTTAATAACCCACTTTCACAAAAAGATATATCAACTAAAGAAAAGTCAACAAGAAACATTAGAGCTGAACATGGACCTAATAGATATCTATAGCATATTCCACCCTACTGCAACAGAGTGTACACTCTTTTTGCAACACATGATACTTTCTCAAAAATAGACCACATACTAGTTTGCAAAGCCTGCTTAAATAAATATAAAAGAATCAAGATCATCCCAAATTTACTATCAGATCACTGTGCAATGAAAATAGAAATCAATCACAGAGAAAAATATGGAAAATTTGCAAACACTTGGAAACTTAATAACACATTACTGAATATTCAGTGGATCACTAAAGAAATCAAGGAAGAAGTTAAACAATTTTTGGAAGGTAATTACAATACCTGTATAACACACTGAAACCTATGGGACTCAATGAAAGTAGTCCTAAGAGGGAAGTCCATTGAAGCAATGCTCACATTAGGAAAACAGAACTCAAACACATTACCTATTGAAGAAACTTAAGACACTTGAGAAACAACAACAGTCCAAGCCCAAAACAAAAATAAGGATGAAAATCACAAATATTACAGTGGAAATCAATGAAATTGAGGTTAAAAAAGAACCATACAAAGAATCAATCAATCAAATGCTGGTTCTTTGAACAAATAAACAAAATAGATAAACTCTTAGCCAAACTTACCAAGAGAAGACTCATATCAATGTAATGAGAAATGAAAAGGGTGAAGTCACAACAGTCACAGTCAAAATCCAGAAGATAGTTGATAATGACTCTAAAAAATTCTATTCCGATAAATTGGAAAATCTTGAAGAAACAGACAGATTCCTAGACTCATACAAATTACCAAAGCTAGCCTAAGAAGATACAAAAATGGTGAACAAACCCACAAACAATGAAACTAAAGCAGTAATAAACCTACCCACTAAAATAAAAATCCAGGACCTGATGGATTCATTATTGAATTCTTCAAAATCTGTAAAGTTTTATATTATCAATACTCCTCAGACTCTTCAATGAAACTGAAAGGGACAGAGTGCTTCCAAACTCATTTATGCAAGCCAGCATCACTCTGATCTCAAAACCAGACAAAGACCCAACTAAAAAAGAAAACTACAGGCCCGTCTCTTTGATGAATATAGATGCAAAAATCCTCAACAAGCATTAGCAAATAGAATGCAACACAGCATCAAAAAGATCATACATCATGATCAAATAAGTTTCATCCTAGAGTTGCAAAGGTGGTTCAACATACACAAATCAATAAATACAATACACCTCATAAATAGCAGCAAGGAAAAAAAACACATGATCACACAAATAATTGCAGAAAAGGCTTTTGACAAAATCCAACACCCCTTCATGATGAGAACCCTGAAGAAAACAGGCACAGGAGGACCATACCTAAATTTGATAGAAGCTATTTATGACAAACCAACAGCCAATATCATATTAAATAGGGGAAAACTGAATGCATTCCCTCCAAAATCGGAAACAAGAAAAGGATCCCTGCTATCACCATTTCTACCAACATAGCACTCAATACATTAGCCAGAGCAATCAGACAAGATAAAGAAATAAAAGGGATACAAAAGAAGAACTCAACAGAAACATTTAATCCACTGAAAGATAAAGTAGGTAACACTTGTAAAGATATAGCAAGGTCTATCTGAACAGACGCCCCCCCCAAAAGAAAGAAAGAAAGAAAGAAAGAAAGAACTCAAATTATCATTATTTGCAAATGACATGATACTCCACAAAAATAACTCAGAATTAAAAGCCACCTTCAGCAATGTATTAAACAAAATCAATACACAGAAATCAATAGCATTTGTGTACATCAAGAATGAACTCAATGAGAAAGAAATTATTAAAACAATACCGTTCACAGTAGTGTTAAGACAAATTAAATACATAGGGATTAACCTAACCATGGAAGTGAAAGACCTCTACAAAAAACTACAGTGTTCTGGAAAAGGAGATTGAAAAGGCCGTGGAAAAATTGAAAACATGCTCCTCCTAAAATGACAGAATCAATATTGTCAAAATAGTCATACTGCAAAAATTGTTACACAGATTCATTGTAATTCCAATCATAATGTCAACATCACTCTTCACCAAACTCATGAAATCATTTCTAAAATTCATGTGAAACCAAAAGAGTCCATGAATAGCAAAGGAAATTGTCTTGGTTAGTTTTCTCTCATTGCTAAGATAAAATACCTGATGCCCAAAATTAATGAAGGAAAGATTTATTTAGCTCACAGTTCATAGAGGTTCCAGTTCATAATCAGCTGACTCTGAGGGAACAGTGGTGTGGCAGAGGGGCAACGGTTCATGGTGGCAGAAGATAGCAAAAGCAACAAGAGCAAAAACGGGAGGAGCAAGCCACTTCTCCTCCCTTATATTATATGCAGGCCACCTGCCCTAGGGTGGGTACAGCACTCACAATCTCTGTGCCCTCCTCTTTCATAGGCTCAGGATGTTTACAAGTGAGGACCCTTGTCCCCTCCTGAGTTACTTAGTTAAATTTCTAAACTTTGCAAGGTGACATAATCAATTAACCATTACAACATCCTAGGGCATAAACAGCCACTCTAGGGCATGTCCTCCACATCCAAGGATGTAGAACTGCTGGGTTACTTAGTTAAGCCTCTAAACTTCTCAAGATGATACAATGTTTCAAAAATTATTACAATTTTGGCTAGCAAGAGCAAAGCAGAAGAGATCACAGTACCTGGCTTCAAGCTATACTAAAAGCAACAGTGATAAAAATACTTGGTACTGGAGCAAAAACAGACATATGGATCAATGGAACAGAACAGAGGATGCAGAAACATTCCACAGACACATTCAGCTATTTGATCTTTGACAAAAGGGCCAAAAGCACACATTGGAGGAAAGATAGCCTATTCAACAAACAGTTCTAGGAAAACTGTCTCTTTGCAGGAGATTGAAGCTGGACTCATACCCTTCACTAGGTACTAAACTAAAATCAAAATGGGTCAAAGATTTCAACATTAGAATAAAATCATTGAGCCTACAGGAAAATAAAACAGGTAAAACATTTCAAATCATGGGACAGGCAAGGACTTTCTAAACAGAAATCCAATTGTGCAAGAATCAACAAAAGATTTTATCAAATTAAATACTTCTGCACAGCAAAGGAATCAATTAGTAGAGTAAAGCAGCAACCTACAGGGTAGAAAAATGTTTTTGTCAGCTATTTCTCAGAGGACTAATATCTAGAATATACGAAGACTAAAATAATAGATCACCTAAAATAAAAGACCCAATCAAGAAATGGACAAGTGAAATGATGGGCATTTCTCAGAAGTACTAATGGCCAACAAATTTATGAAAGGAAACAGTGAACATCTCTGGGCATTAGAGAAACCCAAATTAAAACAACACTGAGATTTCATCTTATGCCAGGAAGAATGGCAATGATCAGGAAGCAAAGCATAACAAATGCAGCATGGTTCTGGTGAAAAAGGAGCCCTCCTACAATGCCGGTGAGAATGTAAACTAGTACAACCATTATGGAAATCAGTATGGAGAATTCTCAAAAATCTAAAATTAGAACTCCTGTATGACTCAGCTATCCCCCTCTAGCTATCTTCCCCAAAGAGTAGAAGGCACCATATTCCAGCAATACATGGATACCCATGTTTATAGCAGAGCAATTCATAATAACTAAATCCTGGAAACAGCCTGTATACAGTATCAACAGATAAATGGATAACAAAAATGTGGTATTTATAGATAATGGAATATGACTCAGCAATAAAGAAGGATAAATTCAACAGATTTATAGGAAAATACATGCGCCAGGAACATATAGTGTTCAGTGAAATAAATCAGACACAAGTGCTTAAATACTGTGTGATATATCTCATTGGAGTGAGGCAAAGTACATACAAAGAGCAAAATAAAGCATGGATAGAAGAAAGCAAGGGGATAGACCCCTTGCAAAGGCGAGACCAAGGGGAGAAGAGGAGGGGAAGAGGAAATAGGAATAAATGATAAGCCGTGTACAGGAACCTAACCACCACAATGAATACAAATATTACATGTCATAAAATGAGCTAAAAAAAGTGTAACAATAATAATAATGAAATAATAGTTATAAAAATAATAATTAAATAATTATAACAATAATAATAATGAAAATGGGGAAAGGGGATTTAGAGACTGAGGGAGCGAGGTCAGTAGGGAGGGGGGTATTTTAAAAAAATAAGCTGCATTACATATATGTACCTACTCCCCAGGATAAATGTAAACTTCATGTACAACAAACATGTATTTTTAAAAAGAATATCTTATTTATTAAAATATTCTCCATATTATTTTCTAAAAGTTTTATTAGGTTACCTCTGTCACTCTATAATCTGGGAATTTATTTTATATTCAGTGTATGGTTTGTATGGATAACATCTTGGGGTTAATGTGTTTCAGGTTTGGTTCTTCATGCTCAAGACTGAGATTAGCCTGTTGATTTTTTCTGCCATTGACCATAGGTAATATTTCTTCCCAAAATATCTGGAGCATTCGATAGCCTAGATATTTCTCTTCAAGGAATTTTTAATTGAGGGACTCTGTTTGTTAAATACAACTACACAGAGTTTGTTCTCTTGGAACAGTTTTCGTAAATTGTGATTTTAAAGTGACTTTCCAACTATATAGGGATTTTCAGATTTACTGTCATAAATTTCTATCTGTAGTATTCAGATAGATACATGAAACTCTTTTTACTTTCTTAAGTGAACACTTGACATCTTCACAGTTGGCTATGGTTAGAATATGCTTTCTTTCTCCCAAAGACCAAGTGCTAAAGGCATGGCTCCTTGAGAGCTTCTCCAGGGAGATGCTATGAACCCTTAAGATTTAGAGCTTTACTGGACATGCGTAGGTAGTTGCGGACAGGATGTCATTTGTGTGGTGTCCCATGGCAGTTCTTGTGACCCCTTGAGTTCCTGAGAGAAAAGGTTATTATAGAAGGAGCAAGGCTGGCTCTTCCTTTCCTCTGTTTGCTTCCTGGCCCATGATATGACTGGCCATGCTCACCATCACCATTTACCATTCACCATGAGACCCTTGTTAAAACTGAACTGACACAGGTGCCTCGTTAAAACTGAACTGACACAGGTGGACCTCCAGAACTCTGAGTTGCGCAAACCTTTGCTCTTTATCAAGTTTGCTGCCTCAGGTATTTCATTATAGTAATTTTAAAAATGGCATGCACTATCATTCAAAACCACTCTAAGATTAAATATGAGTCTGCTATCCATATAACTTACTTTCTTTCTTTCTTTCTTTCTTTCTTTCTTTCTTTCTATTTCTTTCTTTCTTTCTTTCTTGGTATGGGAAATCGAATGATGACCTTGCAATTGCCAGGCAGTCACTTACACCACTTGGCTAAATCCCCGGCCCTATCCATATAACTTTAAAAGGAAAAAAGTCTGCTACAAGTTGAATGTTTGCCTCCACAGCTAAAAACTACCATTAACTTTACTCACTGGAAATACAAATCCTATCTCTCCTACCATCAACTACACAATCTACGAACCTACAGGAAGCACCTGAAAATTCAAGACTGCAACTCTGATATTAGAGTGTAGCAAGAGATTTAGATTTTTAGGTAACAAACTGGAACTAAATGAAGTTGTAAAAAATAACTTATACTCTAGAAAAATAAAGACAAAAATGTCAAGTTTAAGGAGGGGGGAATTAGTAGAAAGCAAATTGCAACAAAAATACAATAGGAAGGCTGTGGTATACTACTCGGTTAGACGCAAGGCCCTAGATTCACTCTTTTGTATCACAAGAAAAAGAATACAGTAAAATAAAATAGTAAAGGGGAAAACAAAAAATGATGTCAGGCACATCAAAGGAGAGTTTTCAGAGGAAACAGGTGGCCACCCAAGTCCAATTTGAATAGCGGTATTGGAGAATGAAGATTAAGAATGTTCATTTCAGGGTAACATTTAAAAGCACAGTTCCAGTCAGAGCCTGTGAGGAAATGAGTAGTAGACATGAGGGAGGAAACGGGTAATGCATTGTGTCTACTGATGTCAGAGAAACACTCACACCGCATAGCTATGGTACAAGGTAGCCAAGGGACGCTGAAATGTCTCTGCA
Source organism: Dasyprocta punctata (assembly GCA_004363535.1). Taxonomy (NCBI): domain Eukaryota; kingdom Metazoa; phylum Chordata; class Mammalia; order Rodentia; family Dasyproctidae; genus Dasyprocta; species Dasyprocta punctata. The sequence continues at coordinate 135,048 of RJWM01001803.1, read as the reverse complement.
TGAGAAGAAAATTCTATGCTATGACCTAACTAACCAAGATATGGAAAGGATAAAGAGTTAAGCAATTACAGGTGAGCCAGTTCTAAAACATGAAGGTCAAGGGCATTACAATTCTGTGTCCGAATCACAGCCTTTCCTTCTGTAAGTCTGTTATCTAAAGCCCCACAAGGTTTTTATGTCAGAAGAAAGCCCTGCTTTTCATCTAGCCCTTTGTAGCACTTGTAGTTAAGTGTTTTACCGATCTTGGTAATGAAAGAAAAAATTACTAAGAGGAATCACCACACTCTATCATTTTAGCTGGGTCTACATGAAAAGATGTAATGTGCACCCAGGGAAACCAAGTGGAATGAACTTCAGTTACTTTCACTGCCCATCTTAAGGATAGTACAAACTTTAAAACTTTCTGCATCTAAGACACAGGATCCTCCCTAATTCCAGGATCTCAGGTAGCACTTTGATAAGTCAAAAAATTCTGACTATGAAAGTATTACACCTTCCTGCTTCAAAAATTGTTTTAAAAAGAACATTTCTTCTTTTCTGGGGAATGTCTTGAGTCAGGGAAATACGTACTATCATTTTTTTGTTTCAGTATAAGGAGCTTGGCATGGGAAAACCAGAACTGACTCTTTGGAAAAGATACTCCTTAGGTTACTGAAGAGTAAACTCAGTGCTTTGAGGACTAATCAAGCCACCTGAATGCAGAGAGTCAAAGGAGAGTTTTAATAGTCTAATTATTTTTAAAAATCTTTCTTGAGTATTGATTAATTGCAGAAAATACATCTGTTTTAATTTGTCCAGGGTCTCATGATGTATTTTAGCTTCCCCTACATTCCTTCCCTAGCGAAGCATCTCGCCTTTGTCTTCTGCAGCACAGGTAGGCAGCTTTTTTTCCTAGGACTGAGGCTACTGAAGAGGGGGTGATGGAAGGAATGGATGAGGTAAGTCCTCAGTACTCTTCCTGGAGGGCAGATTTATTGATTCCAGCCGCTTCCATCTCAGGAATAGTTTTAAGTAGTAGATCCTTTTCATTTTTCTCACCTCGGTCTACATGAAGAGTTTCCTATAACTGCCTCTACTGTATCCTTCCAGATATGTCTGTATGTCTATAAGGAAATTTCTGGAAGAAATTAGCACTTACATCAGCAGACTGAGTGAAGTGGCCTCACTAATATGGTAAGGCATCATCTCATCTAAGTCTGTGAGGGTTCAAAGGCAACTAAAAGCTAGGAAAATGGCGAATCTCTTCTTTCTTCTGGAGCTGGGATAGTCACCTTTTCTGCTCTCCAACATTAGAACTGCTGACTCTCTGGACCTTAGACACCAGGTCTTATCCTGATTCTCAGAATTTCAGACTCAAACTAAATTACACCATCAGCTTTCCTGGTGCTCCTGCTTAGAAAGAGCAGACTAGCGGACTTCTGGCCTTTGTAATCACATTCCCGTATCCATAACAAACCCCCTCTTATGTGTCTGTTTACCTATTATCTGTCTACTATTGGTAGTGATTCTCTGGATAGCCCTCAAGTCTTTCCTTCTTCTCTTCCTTCTTCCTTCCTTTCTTTTCTCTTTTCTTAAATAGAATTGAAACCAAAGGTTAGGAGTATTGCGTATTTTTCTCACCACACTGTCTTCCCTTCCAGGCACCATTAAAACGCCTTTGAGAGTTTTCTTGAACTGAAGCTTGTCATGTAAATTCTCATCCCATAATCTCATTATTTGTTTGTGGGGAGGATTGTAATTTGAAAATAACTACTTAAGTATTTTACATTTTATAACACTGTATAGCACAGTTTTTCTCTGAACTATTTGATTATTGACTTCTCTATACCAAAGGTCAGTGCAGGCATTAAATCTACTTAAAATGTATCCATGGCAATGTATCCATCGCACATTTCATTATGTAGGTTAACAAAATTTAGCATCGATCTTATGCGTCTAGTTTTTCCTATCTTGTTAGGTATAATTCTAACTTGGCTTTTATACTAGTAGAATTTCAAAGTTGAGAAACAAACTTGAACACTAAGCCAGTAAGTCACTGTGAGAGAGGAGTGAAATGGTTTGCATACCAAGGTCACGCAGTTCATTTACAGTGGGGTCAGCACTGGAACCCAAGTCCACTCAGTTCTATTGCTTATTCCACTGTGTCCTGTTGGCCTCCCCTGCAGAAACAAAGTGGTCAGATGAACACCTAGTTATTTGCATCCTTCCAGTTTTAAGGTCCCTAAAACAAACTTTTACCTCTACACTTTTTATAATGATTCTTATTTGGGAATGAGAAGAGAGGGCATAGGATGTTTTGATTCTGTCTTCTTTTTTTTTTTTTTTTTGGAGGAGGGAGTTCCAACATTCTTTCATCTTTGGCCCTTTATTGCAGTTGCTCTATTGAATTGATAAACCACAGGTTCTTGACTGGTATCATCAAAGACCGGAAAAAAAAAAAGTAGTTCTTTGCTCTTGTGAAATAGGTTCTCTTCCTGACTGGCAAAGGCCATTCAATTTTATGGAAGTGGCTCCATCAAGCAGTTCCCTGTGTGATTCCTTGAGAATGTGGGTAAAGCAATGAGGGTGAGGCAAAGTTTTCATGTTTCAACTTTTGTAGAAACTGCGTAACTTCACTCTCTGAGGATAAACATAAATTTCCCTTTTTATTTACAGCCTCTCCTCTTCATCAACACTGAATCCCATCCCCAAATGCCTGTCTCTCTATAATCTCACTGCGACCTTGCCAAAATTTCTTCATCTTACTGGATGAAGCACTTACAGAATAAAACCTAATCACTGTTAATCACCCTCCTTCACCCCCGCAATATCTGATTCTCTGCTTCCTGGATCTCTCCTTACCTTTCTAAATTCTTCCTTGTCTTTTCCCTGCTGCTTTTTCTCTGTTCACCCCTGAAATAAGGCACCTTCCCGTCTTTTCAATATGCAAGGTCTGCTGGCCAGTGCATCTCTGAAACCAGTACCTGAAAGATCCCTCCCAAAAAATAAGTGTCCAGCCCAGATCTCTCTCACACACCTTGCACAGACAAATAACTAGAGCCACACTATCTTATGAGAAAAAAAAAAAAGAAAGACGACATTGAGCACATGTGGCTATTCCAATTTAAATGTGTTAATTAATGTTACTACAACTAAGAACTCAAGTTATCATTAGTCGCATGTGGCTACTTACTACCACAGTAAACGGTGCAAATGTAGAAAACATTTCTCAGTGCAAACACTCCAGTAGAACAGAGCTGTCCTTGAACCTTGTGCAGGCAATTTTAAAATATCAAAATAACCCACCATAACCCTAAAGTGTTTATAACTTCCCCCATGTGAAATCTACTCTTCCATTTGAATTTCCTCTGCTGTCTCCACTCTGCTCCTATTGCTACTGCCCTAGTTTCTGCCAACTTTGCAATAGTAGCCTAACCAATCCTCCTGCCCACATTCCTGCACTCCAAATTCGATTTTCACGATGCAGCCATGCATCTATTTCCAAAACTACATCCTCTTGGTTAGTCTCCTGCTAATAACCCTTCAGTGTTTTCTCAGTAGTCATCTAAGGTGAGCGCATAATTTACCATCTGAACTTAGACAAATTTTTTGCAAATTGGTGTGAATAATGATGCTGCTGTTACAATAGGACCAAACTGAAACTCTCCCAGGTAAGCCAGTGAGTATGGCCACCTTGTACAGATTATGAATTTCTTAGCATGATTCATGAGCTCTTCTGTGATCTGTCTCTGTCTCTGTTTCCAAGGCTATAGATTTAGCTGCCACTCACCTGATATGAAGTACTGGTCACATTTCAGTGAATTTGCTTCTTCTGATCTCTATGCTCGGGTCACCTGCAACCTCCTCATCATGCCTGGTAAAAATAAAGAATTCTAAAAGATCTCTGTAAATAGTATATACTATTTCATTTAAAAATAGGTGTAATTCCTGGTTGTGAAGTAATATATTCTTCTGAGAAAAATTTGGAAAATGTAGAAAAGTTCCAAAGAGAACAAAATCATCCATATTCCTAGAACTCAGAGATAACCATAGTTAATATCCCATTGTGTATTTTTCTCTGTTATATGCATATATGTAGTTCTTGTTCCAAAATTTAATTTTTCCTATTTTGCACAAATTCTTATTATGTAATACATTATTTGTCATCTTCTGTCATTGAAAAGTTCATAAGTTTTAATGACAACATTCACTGAACAAAGGCACAATACTTTAATTAGCTAATCTTGTGTTGGATATTTAAATTGCTTGAAATTTATAAAATTTGTAGAAGAGTTAAATATGCTTTCTCATCACAAAAGCAATTCATAATCAGTATGGACTTATGGTACAGAAATGTATAAAGAATTGAAGAGATTTACTGCATTCTGGAAAATGATTTTTGTGATATGTAAAAGGTAAGTTTCTGTGAAAGCATACTTCTAAAATTGTTAAGTCAATCAAGAATATTGCACTTTTAGAAATAAATACCTGTCAATTTTCAAGAATGCAAGTATTTTATCAGAGAAGTTTCTACATAGTTATGCATATTTTCCTTAACATTTAATACTGCCGCTAAACTGAATTCTTCTAAATTTATACATACTAAATATGTTTGTAAGGAATACATCTTAAGATATGTAGTACCATTGGAGAAATTCTACTCATGAACGTTAAGGTGTAATGTAGCCTTTCCAATAATTTCCACAGCATTTTATTCACAGAAGAAATGTAGATTCATTTTTCAAATGTTATGCAAAGTTTCTGACCTGGGAATTTCTGAAAATATAAATTATTTATATCCAAGATGTAAGATTTAACCAAGTGTAATAGGACCTGAACTTGTGGTTTTAGGAAACATAAACATGATTAATATAGCATAGCTACAGTCACTGTTTGCCATTCCAGCAAGCAAAAGGTACACTTGAGAATATATGAATATCAGAATATGTGACAAACCATGATTATAAGTTTATTACTTCTGCTGTTTGGTTAATTTTTAAATGACTCATTCAATATTTTTAATATGCCACATCTCAGCAGGAAAATTTCACAAATTTATTTTGGTGGTCTCTGCACCTCTAGTACCTATGTTTTAATTACTTCTTTTCAAACAAGAGATATTGAAGTATTTGGGAGATAGTGGGGTTAAAGAAACATAAGAGCTTGGGCAGAATTGCAGCAAAAACCTCAGCATATAAACACAGTACCAGCCAGTGGCCACGAGAAGGAAAAGACACAGACCCCGGAAGAGGCCACGTGACTTCTTTTGCAGGATGGTCATAGGGTGTGTGTGGGAATCGCCAAGCGTGAGAGTGTCACCCACAGGCTGTGCGTCCTTGTCCTGGCTGATTATGGGAATACTGAAACGCCCACAAACACATCTTAGTCTTTTTGGCCAAAGAAAGAAGGAAAGAAAGCCAAGGTGAGTGGCTCTAGCTAAGGCTGAAGACAGATGAAATGCGCTGGCTCTTTCTGGAGACGGCAGCTTTGTATGCTTACTAGCTGGTTACACGTGATATGTGCTAAGACAGGCATTAAAATATGTGCTGACCCGAATGTCTAAGGGGTGACTCCAAATCGATTCAGATAAATTACTTTGCCTCAAGGTCAGATTTAATTAGAGGTCATTTTGGATGGCCACTGTATTGATAGAAGATCCAAAATATAGTTTGTTGGAGGTCCCTGGTGAGATTTTCTGTGGCTTTCACAGAACAACAGAGAAGGAAGCAGTAATGGGTGATAGCAGACTGGGAATCAGGTGGTTGCACTTCTGAGATAAAACTCTTGGCAGCTCTGTTACTGTGACCCAGGATCTCCTGTCACCCCTGTGCCTTGCCACCTGAATTGTGTAGTTATTCTCCTGACCAGGGCACATTGCTATCTTAGTTTTTGTTAACTTATAAACATTTTTGTGTTTAATTAGTCCCTCACGTACAACTTATTCCTGAAAACTGTGAATGGCAATAGAGAGAACTAATATTCCTATAGATCAAATCGCATTTCCCTTTTGGCTTGTGATTGAATTTTATAGGAAGCATTCTAAAGTCACATAAGCTAAGCTGGTCATCAGGTAAAATTGAGTGTTGCATTTAGTAACAATACAGTGTTGCAGGTTTTAAACCACTCTGGTATGTATTACTTCATCTCAGGATCATAATAACCTAGTAAGTAGGACAGGAGCCAGTATCATTGCTGTATCAATCAGTAAACTATTCTGGATTTAGACACATTTCATGTGTTGCTCAAGAGCCTATAATTAGGTCTCAAGTTATCTAACTGGGAGCCCTGCATTCTTCACAGTGAAAACTGGATCATTGTTATGTATTTTTAACTTTCAAGATACATATTAATAGATTGATACACAGATGGATAGGGATTTTGATGCATGAATTTCTATATGTTCCTCATGTAAATTTCTATATCTATGAATCTAGATAAGGTTTGTATAGAAATACAAATTCGGAAATCTTGGTAAGTTTATGTATGCACATATGCATAAATATGTATTCGTCTTCTATGTTTATACACACATATTCTAGAAAGGAGAAACCTGTCTGCCTAACCTCCCTAACTCCACCCCTATCCGGACACCAGGAGGAGACAGGAATCTAACATTTCCTTTGGAATCAAGGAGCAGTGGGAGGATGACCCCTCGGCCCTGCCTCCCTGGGAAGAAAGGGAGGAGGAAATAACTCTCCACCCTGGAAATACACAAAGCATGCGTCATCTGTTTTAATGTAATGGCCGTAGTCTCTGCCATCTAAAGTCACTTTGCCTTGTAGAAAGTTGGCAGAACAACTTCAAACTTCCGAGTCAGGGACTTGGGCTGTTGAATGTTGTATTTAAATGACCTTTCCCTTTAGCAAATTCTGAATATGAAGCTTCCTTCCACTCCTGTGGACCTCAGACTACAAGTAAAATAGGTTAAAGAGAGGAATAAAAATGGGAAAGTTGGGAAGACCACAACTGATGCTGCCCCAGTTACATATAAAACATGAAAACATAAGGTAAGAGAAAGGCAAGATTTGTCTTAGGTGATTTAAATTTTCAAACCTTTAGCCATAATTTTTGTTAGCTGCTAAGTCTTAAGAATATTGAATTGGATATGTCAGTGTAGCATCGATAGGGCTTATATCTTTTATTTGGCACTTCAGCAAAGCACTTTTGCACAGTTATGACAACACACTGAGTAGCTTTTGTCAAGAAGGGCAAGCACTTGAATCTTTGTCAGTCATTTCATTTTGTGAAAAAGGATCTTAGAGTCAAGAACAATAGGCAAGTATTCTTGGCTTCATTGGTGTCTTTATTCTGATCTTGTCTTTTGACACATTTTTACAGGCACATCTGGGCAAGTATAGTTACATTAAGCTCAGGTGAAAGGAAGCTGAAAATTCCACAATGAAGTTCTCTACTTGACTCAAGAGTGGAAATTGAATAACATGATCCTTCACTTTGCAATTCATTTGTAATAGTAAAAGATTCATTCAAGCCAGGCTGGGGTTAAAAATAAATGGGGAGTAGGACTGGGAGTTTGGATCAGTGGCTTAAGCGCCTGTCTGGCAGGTGTGAGGCGGTGAGTTCAATCCCCAGTGCTGCAAAAAAAAAAATGGGGAGAAACTACAGTGACCCTTGGGTTCAAGATGTGATCAAGTTTAACACAAGTAAGGCAGAGAGTCTGACAGAGAAATGAGATCAAGTGTCAATTAATACCACAAATCTTATTAGTAAGTGCTGAGACAGTAAATAGTCGAGTCTGCTCAATTACATTTTAAAATGAAAAAAGCATATATTGGGGAGGGACCACAAATTTTAATTGCTAATTAGATACATAAATGTTAATCTTAATGTATTCACATTTCCCAAAGTAAATAAACACTCAGATACTTTAATCCTCTGCTGACTAATAACCATGTTACAAATATTAATCATAAAAGTCAATTCCTAAAAATAGCATAACCATGCCACTCATGCTATCAGTATTTTATGGAATTTCATTGCAAAGATGGAAATATTCTTTTCTATTTTTCATCTTCAATGTAAATATTCTTAACTGTATTTCATCCTTTGCATAGAGAGGGTGACTCTCAGAGGTTAGCAAGCCTACTTGTGGGGAATCTTTGGAAGCAAATGTTAGTAATCCACCTGGGAAGAATGACTTTACCTCTACGTTTGCAGAAAGGTTGCATAGTGGTCAGCTTTGAGTAAATATAATAAAATATTTCAGATAACTCACTCATAAAAGACAAAGTTTATGTAGCTTATGGTTTTGGAGTGTCCAGTCCATGACTGAGTGAACCTCTTGCTTTGGAATTCTGATTAGGATGTGGGATAGCAATGGTAGGAAGTGCGTGAAGGAGCAAAACTGCTTACAGTACAAGCCAGGGAGCAAAGAGGGGAAGGAGAGAGGCTGGAGTCCCAAAATCCCTATAGGGGTCATGTTTCCAATGACCTGAGCACCTATCACCAAGCCCCACTTCCTAAGGGTTCCCCCACTTCTCGACAGAACCATACTGGAACCAAGCCTTCAACACATGAGTCACCAAGGACATTTCATATCTAAGCATAATGGGTTGAAAGAGTTTTTCCACAAGAAATATTTTTGCAATCATTGGAAACAAAATGTAAGAATGAAAATGGTTGCATTCTAATCTTGTTTGTACAACTTTTTTTTCTTTCCTTAATCATTTAAGAACTTGAAGTAATCCATATCAGTAACAGATATTTGCTTTTCCTCCTTATTACCAAACACTCCCACAAGACAGTAAAACCCCATGAGGAGAAAAGTCCTCTTTGGTTTTGTTCATGAAGATAGATTCAGCTGCAAGGTAAGGAAATCTCAATTAATATTTGGGGAATAAATTTGTACTAGGTACTTAAATTTCCTGAATGTTAAACAACCCTCTACCCCTTCAGAATGTGTATGATGAAAGAGAACAGTCTGAGTTCAGGATAGGACTGAATTCTAATTTAAGGGTAGACACAGGGTCCTGAGCCCCAGTGCATAGCTGCAGAGTACACATATACATGCATGCATACATGCACACACATACACACACACACACAGAAAGTCCAGTGGAATATTTGATCTATATTATATGTCTAATAAACTGAAATTTTTTCTTAACATTTATTAACTGTATCATTCCACTAAAGTAAACTTAAAATGTTAAGCCAAAGGATAGTACAACATCTCAAAGGCAGGATAAATTGAGTTTTAAAACAACAAGAAGATCACTAAAAGATTGAAAAGTTGTATTCTAAGCTAGGCATGGTGATACACCTCTGTAATCCCAGTATCCTGGAAAGCTGAGACGAAAGGGTCTCAAATTCAAGTTGCCCCAAACTGGGCAACTTAGTGATTTAGCAAGACACTGTCTCAAAATAAAAAATACAAAGGGCTGGGAATGTAGCTCAATGCAAATGCTTTGGGTTCAATCCCTGGAAAAAAAATGTTTTAAATAGCACTTTGCAGGATTTGGGGGTCTGTGCCAATTCCTGCTGAAAGATCTGAGGGCAGATTTCACTGGTTCAGTCCTCTATCTTCAATTACCCATAGACTTTTACACAATTCAACATACACTTTCTTAGGCCCACAGATTTTATGTAATTTCTTTTCAATATTAATCTCAACCCCCTTTTTTTTAGTTCCTCTGTCTCCAAAACCAGATAACTACACTTGAAAGTTATACATGATGAATCTGTTCTCCAAGTGATTGTAGCATATATTAAATTGTCATGACCATTGACTAAACTGTATCATTTCAATATTTTTATGTATTGCTTCAACATTTTAGATTTTAATTAAGACTGAAATGCTTGGTAACATACTCCCTCACCTCATAAAAATTCTAGAAAATTCTAGCCTGTGCTAGAAGGGGTGATATTGTTAGGCAGCGTTCTGCTGTTTTACAGAAGCCTTGGATAGCACCATTCTTTTTAGCAAATCAAAATCATCCTGGATGGCTTGAAAACATCTGGAAAAACCTCAGCTCCCAGCACTACAGCTTCTTCCAGGGTCTCCTTCCACTGCATCTCTTAACTACCTTGTCCACAGTCGTTCAGGGTCTTATTCTTGCCTCTCTGGTCACTTATTGTCCTGACCCAGTATGCACAGGGGGGTCTGAACCAGCAGCATGTTCACCTACAGTCAACTGCAAAATCCAGTAGGAGACACCCACAGCACTGAAGCCACAGGACTGGGAACAATTCTCCGAGTCACGTAGCACAGTGAGCCTTAGCCAGGTTTACCTTTGGCGAAAGTTACCTCATCTTCATATTGACAGTGATGAAACCACTGGCCCTAGCAATTCATCAGTGCTACTCAGAGGTTCCAAGTCTGTGACAGTGCTCTAAAATTGTAAGTGCTCTAGAAATATCAGTTACCTTTATCATTATTTCAAAAGATCTCTTTCCTCAGACTGACAATAAAGTTGCGAGGGAGTTGAAAACTAATAAAGAGTTGCGTTAAGCATTAATGGACTCAGGTATTTAGAAAGAAGAGGTCAAAATATTTTGAAATGCCTGCCAGAGACATCACAATAGATGGATAATGCACTGAACTGGGAGTTGTATGTAGACGTTTTTAATTCAGTCTCTACATCTTACTCTACAAACAGGGAAGGTTAATTACTTAACAAATTAACAATTGCATGCCATGTACCTTGCTAGGTATACAATTCAAGTACATTATGTCTCATTTTAAAATATTATAACAAAATAGATAGAATTATTCCTATTTTGTAGGTGAGGATAGGGAGACTCTGAGGAGCATAGTAGCATACCTAACATGACAGACGTGTTGACAGTGGCCTCAAGGTTAGGACCTGGTCTTTTTTCCAAATTCCTTTCCCTTCTCTATTCTATCATGTTACTGCTTTCTGCCTTCATCATTTCATCTGCGAATTGCATGGTCACTACCACAATTTGCTCGGGTCGCTTTCAACTCTAACATGTGACAATTGACTGTAGGCCGTGACTACTTGGGTCTGTTTGTGAACTGCTCAGAACTATTAAAGTAGCTGAAAATGAATCAACCAGTGCACCTATGAATAGATTGTAAAACTAACTACCAAAATGTTGATTTTTTTTTAGTCCTCAGGTTTGTGGGGAGAAGACAGAGACCATGTGAAGTTGGGACTCTGGACTCAGTCACTGTGAGCATCAACTTTCACTTACTCTAGGTAGCTGTGAGAATAAGGCAACATTCAGTGTGTCAGGAGAAGTGTTTGGGAAACTCTGGTTATACACAAAGCGAAGAATATATTTCATAGCTCCTAACTTTGAAGTCCATGCCACTCAAGCTATGTCAAGATTCTGAAAATGACTTGGTTTCCCCAGCAAAATAAATAAATAAAAAGAAAGAATAATTTATGTTATATATCCCACAGCTCATACAGAAAATAAATTGTAGAATCAGGCATACTGATTGAACCAAGAAAACTAAAGATCAGTCTTTGGCGCATTCCTTGGTAACTGCATTTATGTGAAAGTTTCACTAAAACCCAGTTTTGCTATATTTTAAGAGTTTGTTAGGCAAATCAGGACATACAGTGCCAGGTTTACCTTCCACTCCTGACCAAAATCAGTTTTAAATTCTGAAGCACAATGTAGAATTCTACTGAAAAGATACTAATCTTTACTTTCCATTGATTTGGTAATTTTTAAAGTGCTTTACATTGCAGAAACATGCAAAGTAGTTCCACAGAACACATCATTGACCCAGTTGGTATTTAAAAGTTTGTCAAGCATGTACATATTTGAAATATTAAGAGTAGAGTTTCCTGGATGAATTATAAAACTGGTACTTCCACTTGCTTTGGAGGTCAGTGTTCATATTTTATAATTGCAAACTGCCCTTGACCCTCTCAATGAAACAGTTGTGGGAGCACAGGTGGCAGTGGTTCCTACAACACCCTTTTCTCCAGGGGAAGGCTTCCAGCAATGGGAAATATGCCAAGTGACAATGAAGAATGGTTCAAAAGTATAGTGTCTTGTGGGCAAAACCTTTCCCGTGTACTTAATGGAAATCTCAACTCCATATAAAGATGCTAACCCTAAAAACTTGCTTTTCCAAAAAGAAGGCAGATAATGCAAAGTGACTGCAACTACATGTTCTGCTTAAGGCTGGGACAAGTTGATACACTCCTGCAGCGGGCAGAAGAAACAACTTACTCCACTGATCTGCTCTGAAGCTTTTCCTTAACCCATAATTTCTTCATAGATCATATGGCTTCAAAAAGAGATTGAGATTCACATTTGTTCCCATATGAGGTTACGAGGGAAATAGACTCTGATATCAAATGATAAAATTATTGGATTTAACTATAAATCATAGAATAAATTCTCCCTTAAATGCACATCATTATTTATGGCTTGCTAATATAATTAAAGAGTTTAGAGCTGGATGTTACTATATGTGCTGGATTTAGTAAAAGGAAACAGTAATTCACAGATACAACCGTAACAAGTCCTCCTTCTTTCTCAGGAGTCAATTTATCATCTCATTTTGCTTACTGTCTTAATAATAAGAAAGTTGATTAGAACCAAAATTTGCTACACTATCTTGTACAGCATGTGCAAATCATACAGTGGAAATAAATCACCTTTATATAAATATAAAAAATGTTTTAAATTCTGTTTACTTCGAAGAATCAATACTGATTGTTTTCAGTGTTTGGGTGGAAACCAGAGCCTTGAACAAGCTAGGTAAGCACTCTGCCCCTGAGCTGTATCCATGCACTCCCTGATTTTTAAGCTGTAAAATGTAATAGACTTTTAAATAAGGCCACCAGACTTACAAAAGCCATAACTGGGATTTTGCTGGATAGAACAAAGAAGTTATGTTTATAGATGGACCTAGATGTAGATTGTCTGGTGGGAACTCTTACGAACAACTGACAGGGTTCAATTAAAAAAAAATTCCAGAAGGGCGAGACTGGTCTCCTGGAGTGAGTTTAGAAGGGTTCCCTCCTCTTCAGTTTATTTTGAAAAGTTTGAGAAAAATTCTGTGACCATTAATCCTGATATGTCAACTTTGCTGAATTAAGAGACACCTAGATGATTAGTAAAGCCCATTCCTGTGTGTATCTAGACAGGTCATGGAGGCACGGCCGTGGGTATGATAAAGAGGATCTTTCACTGATTCCTCTCTGATACTCTTCCTCAGCTCTGCTTCCCTGACATCATGAATTAAGCAGCTTTGCTTCCCCATCTTACATCATGATGTCTCTGCCTTGGCACCAGCTAATTGTGAACTGAAACCATGGGTAAATTAAAACTCTCTTCCTTTAAATTGTGAGTATGAGGTATAATAGCTTAACAACAAAAAGCTAATACAGATCAGTATTAGTTCTTTAAAAGTTTGGTGGATTTCTGCAGTGAATCCATCAATTCCTGGGTTTTTCTTTGATGGAAGAATTTTTCTTACTGAGTCAATCTCATTGTTTGATACTGGTTCAGGGACTTCTGGTTCTTCTTATTAACACATATTACCCCATCAACATTAACACTGGGTTACAACAATCTTTCTCATAATCTTCTACTGTGAATTTGTACTTTAGCATAATAGTAGCCAACAGTGCATCTTAGTAGCTGCACCTGAGGGATACAAGAAGCATTCTTAATATTTACCACTTGGCATGATGAACAGCAAGGTGTGTGCATGTGTGCGAAAGTGTCAAACTGAGATTTTTACCCACATCTCCATCTGACTGGTTTTATGTATGTTTACTTGAGCATCACAGGGTGTAAAATACACCCACACCACTCTTTTGTAAACATGTATTTTACCATAAATGGAATGTGGGTGTGACTCAGTAGCTGCACCTGGGGAAAGCAAAAACCCATTTGTGCATTCACCCATAGACAGCAAGGTGTGTCCAGGAGGTCCAATGCAGTGACAGGTGAGTTTTACCCATGAAATGCTCATTGCTAAATTTCTGTACATTTAGGATTTGTTTTTTTTTTTAAGTTTTCTTTTGATTTTTCTGGTAGAAGTAACCCAGTTTGGTACAATGCCATGTGAAAAGCTGAATTTGCAAGTTTTGGAGGAGGTTGAAAGTGAATCATTGAATCATTCATGCATGGATGATGAAGATACTGATGACATTAACATTGGTCATGTGAGCCAAAGTTCCTGTGACAGTGAAATGGAGCAAGAACAAACCAATACAGGGACTGGGGATTTAGCTCAGCAGAACAAGTGCCTGCCTGGCAAGCGTGAGGTCATGAATTCGATCCCTGGTACCAAAAACTAAAAACAATAAAGGAACCAATACAGATACGGGGAATGCAGACCTCCTTGATTCAGATGACAAAGAAAACACAGTGTGAGTATATATTTGACTAGTAGAAATGGTACAAAATGGTCACTCAACCAAATGGAACAATCCCATGTTAGAATTAGGTCTGAAAATATAGTGAGGATCTTGGTAGGGATGAAATCTACTGTACAGATTTCCAGCACTGCCATTCAATGTAGGAAATTGTTTGTAGCAGATAAAATGCTACAAGATGTTGTGAAATACACAAATGCTGAAATACAAGTAAAATGTTCTGTGTGCATCAATAATCGTACTCAAAATATGTTTATTATGACTCCTCACTAGCTGAACTGAAAGCATTCATAGGTCTACTGTACTTAGCAGGGCTTTTTCATGGTCATTTCAGGAATGTAAAAGACTTATGAGGAAGTTCTGGGTGTGAGCTTAAAGTCTGCAGAATAACGATGACACTGAAGAGATTTCTTTGAAAGTTGCCTGAGGTTTGATAACAAAACCACCCAACAAGAAAGAGAAATAACTGATCATCATCTGGTTGCTACTTGCTCATAATCTGAGAGATTTGTGGGTAATTGTCAAGCAATTTACAAGCCATCTGAATATATGACTATTGATGAACATCTTGCAGCATTTTATGGTCACTGTAGTTTCAGGCAGTATATTCCCAAAAAACTTTCAATATTTGGCATAAAAATTTATACTCTTGTAGACGCAAAGACTTATTATATTTTCAATTTAGAAATTTATCATGGAACTCAACCATCAGGTCCTTATTCATATGGCAATAAACCAAATGATGTTGTGAAAAGATTTGATGCTCCCATCTCCCAAACCAAATAGAATGTGACATTTAACATTTGTTTACCAGTTTCCAACTAATATTATATTTGCTAACAGAGGACACATTGACCAGTGTAGGAACTACACATGGGAAGAAAGCAAAAAGTCCAAATGAAATGTTGCAATTTCAAAGCAGAGAATTGTATAGTACAATCTTTGGATTTCAGATTGATATTGGCCTTATGTGTGGCAAAGAGAAACAAACTGATACTGTGGATATCAACATTGCACCATGACGGAAATATTGATAGGGAAACCTTGACAAAACAGAAGCCTGAGATGGTAACTTTCTACAACAAAATCAAAGGTGAAGGATATGTTATAATTTCACTTGAAACACAAAGTGTTGGCCAATGATCATGTTTTACTCAATCCTAAACATGTGTGGCATAAATAACTTGATAGCTTATGAAGAAAATAACAAGTGCAAATTATCACAGAGAAATTTTTGTAAAAGATTGGGACTGGAACTTAAAAGAGATCATTTACAGCAAATGAAAAAAACTACCTGCCCAGGGAAATATGTAAAAAAAACTGTAGAGCACACTGGTGAACTGACATATGAACAGACAGGCACAGAATCACAAAGACCTACTACCACAGGAAAACCAAAGAGATGTCAACTGTACCCTGCAAGAAAGGA
Organism: Dasyprocta punctata; assembly: GCA_004363535.1. Lineage (NCBI taxonomy): Eukaryota > Metazoa > Chordata > Mammalia > Rodentia > Dasyproctidae > Dasyprocta > Dasyprocta punctata. Next base: position 119,307 of record RJWM01001803.1, on the reverse strand, counting down.
CAGGAAAACAAACCATATGTGCTATCAGTGTAAGTAATGCGTGTGTAGAAGCACACAGTATTCATGTGTGAAAACTACCTTAGGTGAGACAGTTGAAGCAAAGATTATTTCTGTAGTGTTTTGTTTATGTCTACATTATAGTTCACATAGGTTTTTATTTCTAATGTTATCTTTTAAGTTTTGTAAGCAAGAAAACAGCTGATGTGAAGATGTTGATGTCTATTCTAAGCACTCATTTCATATTTGCTATTTTATTTCATTGTTATCTCATTTTCCTAAGTGCACATTGTATAATATACTAAGAAGCTCCTGACAGAACAGAAAGACAAGAGGTGTGGCAAGAATGACTGCCACATAGGAAAGGAAAGTTAAGCACATGCGCTATCGGTGTAAGTGAGATGTGCACATGGAGCATGCAGTTGTCATGTGTGAAGACTGCCTTGGGTGTGACAATTTTGAAGCAAAGATTATTTTTGTTATAGAGTTCTATTGGTATTTTCATTATAGTTCATATAGGAATTTATTTTTGATGTTATCTTTTAGTCTTTGTAGACAACTACACAGCTGATGCGAAAATGTTGGTGCTTATTCTATATGCAATACATATGAAGAATTTAATACTTTATTTTATGTTCCTATATAGTGTGTAATACGATAACAACCTCCTGACAAAACAGTAAGACCAGCAAGAAATCAAGTATGTCCTGCAAAAAGGCCAGGAAAGCAAAACACATATGCTTTCAGCATAAGCAATGCATGTGTATGGAACATGCTGTTGTCATGTGTAGACTGCCTTAGGTGTGATAATTGAAGTGAAGATTATTTTTTGTAGAGTTCTATCAGTACTTTCATTGCATTTCATATAGGAATTTATTTCTGTTATTATTTTTTAGTTTGTACACCAAAAAGCTATCAATACTGAAAATTTTGATGCTTTTTATAAACAATAAATATTAAAACTTTGATACTTTATTTTTTGATATTTTTCCTATTAAGTACTCATTGTTTAATATAATAAAACTCATAAATTAAAATTCATAGTTCATCAATAGAAATATTATAAAGAATAAACATGGGTATCATACACCCACAATAATGCACCTTCATGACAAAATTAGTGTCATGCTCCTTCACATTATCACCAACATTTGTTATTTTTGGATTTTGGATAATAGCCATTCTAAGTAGGTTAGATGGTAATTAATTGTAGTTTTGGTTTACATTTTCCTGATGGCTAATTTTATGGAGTATTTTGCATGTATTTACTAGCCATTTGTATAGCCTCTGAGAAGTATCTATTCAGATCATTTTCCCACTTTAACTTGGATTATTTGTATTTAATTACATTTTGTAGTTTTTTATATATTCTGAATATTAGCTGCCTTCTAGATGAATAGTTGGCAAATATTTTCTCTCATTCTGTTGATTGTTTCTTCACTCTGTTGATATTTACTATACAGAAACTTTTTAGTTTAAAATAATTCTACTTGTCAATTTTTGCTTTAGTTTACTGTGCTGGATGAGGAGTGGTCATATGCAGAAAGTCATTGCCTGTACCAAAGTTCTGAGGATTTTCCACTGTTTCCTGTTATCAGTTTCATAGATTCAGGTCTTACATTTAGGTTTTGCTCTATTGTGAGTTGATTTTTGGACAGCCTTTGTGCACATGGATATACAATTTTCTTAGCACCATTTATTAAAGAGACTACCCTTTCCCAGGTATGTTTTTGGTACATTTATTGAGAATCAGCTATCTGAGGATACCTGAGGTTTTTTTCTGAAGTCTGTATTCTGTTCCATCAGTCTATGTGCCCCTTTTTCTGCCAATACCATGCCATTTTTAAAGTCTGTGCCCGCTGTCCTGAGTGCTGAAACCTTTGGCTAATGGCAAACTTAGTCATCATAGTAGGGTCAGTCATAGTGAAGCTACTTTATTTAGGTATTGGTTAAATTGATCCATGACGTTAAATTCAGGTGAAAATGATCCATACAATTGGCAATGATTCAAGCCACCTGCCTTAGTTACTTTTCACTGGTTGCTGAGACGGAATACCTGATGCCCAAAATTAGGGAAGGAAAGATTTATTTTTTACAGTTTCTCAGGAGTTTTAGTCCATACTTAGTTGGCTCCAAGGCAGCGTGGTGTGGTGGGGCCACCATTCATGGCAGCTGCCAAACAGCAAGATGAACCAGTGAGAGAGGGCAGAAGAGCAAGAGAGGAAGACCCACCTCCCTTACACTGTATCTTGGCTCCACCCATGGGTGGGTGCAGCACTCACATCGTCAATCCCAGTGATACACAACAAACCAATCACAAAGGCCAGGCTCAGCCCCATCCAAATTATGAGTCCTTAGGGGGAACACAGGATCAATCAATACACCACCTTAGGAACTGCCTAAATTGACCCATGACATTAGGTACTTATTGAACTCATCTATGACATTGATCCCATAGACAAGTCTAATTTAGCCTGTCCCACATCACTTCACTAAGGAAGTCCCTGTTGCTAGACCTTTCCTTCTGAGCAGAAAAGCAGAAACTATGGGAGGCTGTGCTTTGGTTTTGCCCTGAGGATTTTTTGTATTTGTTGTTTATTTGTTTGTTTGTTGAGGATTAAATGAAACGAGTTAAGCTACCTAGAACAAGCTTATGTTTTTTTCATGATAAATAAATGTCTCATAATGTTATATTTGTTATTATGATTAGTCACAAAGCCCATAGGCAACACAGCTAAACCCTGAGCCAGCAAGACACACTGTATTTATGGGGAGCACTGGTTGGTGGAGTTCTCCTACCCTTGCCTAAGTTTCCACTGCCCTGGGCACATGGTGAATGCTTCATGGTGGGTGTCAGAGTGATAGATTATTGAGGGAACTTTCCCATGCATTTTATCACACAGACAAAAAGCCACATGGTATTATTCAATTCTTACAGACTTCTGGGAGAAGCTCATGTTTATCTGGAATATAGAACTACTGATTTTGTTTTTCTTTTAACTACTAATACATGATAAACTATGAATCAATTGATGGTATCACATTGATACATTTAGGAAACCTAGATATTATTCATCTTTGTTATTATTTGTTCTTAGGAGAAAATTGTTGGTTGCAAATATTTCCACAAACATTGAATCAAGTAAAAAGTAAACAGTTGGAACAATTGATTTGTTTGTTCTTCCCAATATGTGATATCATAAATATTTGAAAATATTGAGGTATTTGGAAACCTAGATATTTGTCAGTATGTTGGCACAGCTATAAACTAAATTCTACTTGCATATTTTCACTCTTATACAGCGTACAACTGGAAAGTGATAAACTTGATTTCTTGTGTTGGATGCAAAAGTTAGTCTGCAGGCACATTACTTGTGTGCTTTTCTTTGTCTCAGAGTTGCAATGCATTAAACTAATCATGAATGTGTAAAACAACCAATATGTGATGATCTCAAAGATACAATGATATATCCCTGAATTCTAGGAACTTGTAGTTTAGTAATATATTCTCCTTATCTTTGTATTTTGCTTGCATATTCTCTCTCTCTCTCTTCTCTCCCTCCCCCCCTCACCTTCCCCCTTCCCTCCCTCCCTCTCTCTCCTTCTATATGAAATTTAACTGGCAGTTTTAGAAGCCTATAAAATCTGAAGGAGACTGACTCAGTCTTTAAGGATTTCAACCTGAACTATAATAGCAATATCCAGGAAAATATGAGAGTAAGACTGTAATTTTTAAATATCATCTCCCTGGCTAATGAACATGTATTCAGCACTTTCCTATTAACAAAGGCTAATGTGATGCTTGCATTTACCATGGCATCTGAGAGAAGCACTTGCTCTTTAAGGTACAATCCTAGAGGCTCCCACTCAGTGGTCTATGCACCCACTCCCCTATTGCTTTTAGTCACTGTTTGAACAGCACCAGTTTGCTGTGTGGGTCACTGTCATCCCAGTCTTCCCCATGTCCCCTAGCAACACTCTTTTCAGAAAGTGAATCGCTTCACGTAGTAGATTGTAAATAAATTGCACACAGCATTAGAATTTTTACTAGCCTACAATACTGTAGATTTCCTCAGAATAAAGAAGACCTGTACATGAAATGATTAAATATTGTATATTTGTTTTCTAGAGCTACCATAACTAAATACTAAGTGGCTTAATCAATAGAAGTTTATTTTCTCACTGTCCTGCAGCTGAGAAGTCTAATATTAAGGTTGGTCTCCCCTGAGGCCTCGTTCCTTCTCACTGTGTCTCACATGGCCTTTCCTCAGTGCGTGAGAGCCACTGACGTCCCTCCTCCCATTACACTGACATAAGTCTTGTTGAATTAGGACCCTACCCTTATGGCCTCCAAGAACCTTGATTACCTCTTTAAAGGTCCTGTGTCCAAATAAGGTCACGTATGAATTTGGGCAAAATGGGTGAGAAATTTATTCCATTACATATGGAAGAAAAGCTCTTTAAAATCATAACTTTAAGTAATATTGAAAGAAATAAACTCCTTTTAATATTTTCCATGGATTTTCAAATTTAATTTTGATAATACAAATGCGTGATCTAACAATGTGTGTTCTTCAACACACTAGTTTCTTTTCTAACCCCTAATATCAGACTTTGTCATAATAAAATTGATGGACTCCCCTTCCTGTGTACAAGGACTTCCCAAATCTCTGAGGGAATAAATTAGGCCAAGTATAAAATGCAGCTAGGGTGACTTTTACTTCACACCTCAGGTATAAGAAAGGCCATTTGTTAATTTTCTGAATTATATTTAATCTGACCAACAGGCTATGGGGAAATTAATTTTAGTGACTTTTATGACTTTATTAGCTACTTTTATTACAGGTATAATGTTGGTCCTCAAACCTTCATAACTAAGAACTTTTGGACAAATCCCTAGTTTTTGGCCCACTATGGTCATCATGGTCTCTAGTATACTGCTTCTCAACCAACTTGCAGGATAGTTCTAACGGGAAGACTGTATTGGAGCCGTGTGAGCCAGGCACTTGGGGTCTTCCCTCCCTCAGGGCATGAGAGGGTAGCAAACTGGACAGAGATTCATGCTACCCTTGGAGCCCCCAAACCACCTACTTGTACCCCTTTTCAGATTAGCAAAGAGCTCTCCAGCCCGCCTGCTTCTTTTTTGATACTAAGGATGAATCCCAGGACCTCATGAATGCTAGGCAAGTGATCTACCACTGAACTATACCCCTGGCTACTCCCTGCTTCTACTGACGTGATCCCTAATCGTTCAGACCTCTGTAGGGAATCTCCCCTCAGTGAGTTCTAGAAATGTGAAATGGAGAGTTCTCCTTAAATCAGTCATATTTTTCTTACAAACATAAAAATAACAAAAGCCCTGCACTGAGCTGTCTTGTAGGCTGACTTATTCAGTACTGATGACAGCTGAGGTCTACACAATCCATGAAAATGAAAAATTTCACATCTGTCTCAACATAGCAACCAGGAGGAGAGCATGAATTTCTTCTAAGAAACAAAAAGAGCGTCATAAACTAAGAAGATAAAGAAATTGGATGAGTCTTATTATAGGCCCTTTAAATGTCTTTTAAGACGTCTGTGCTTTACTTCCTGCATCTGCCCTCCATTCCACATTTCTTACGAGTGTCAAAATGAACCTCAGTCTCTTTTATGGCAGCAGGAAGACTCATATCCAGAGAAAAGTGATGGGGAGAAATGTGACCTTCGGCACTGACACGTTCTTCTCTGTTGCATATGAATCTCTGTTCAGTTTTACCCAAAGCTATACAAAACTGCTTATTTGGGGATCTCAGTAATTCATTGACCAGTCTGGGGTTAAACAAATTGTTCAAAAGTGTTGTAAGAAATTGAATTGTCCAGGCTAGGAGTATAGCTCCGTGGTAGAGCGCTTGCTTAGGATATACAAGGCCCTGTGTTTGGTTTCCAGCAAGGAAAGGAAGGAAAGACAGGGGAAAGTGAGAGAGGGAAGAAGTGAAGAAAACAGGGAGGGAGGGAAACAGACAGAAAGAGACAGAGAGAGATCTCAAGAGACAGAGACAGAGAGATTTTACTTATTGCTGATAGCTGGCTCCCAATGTTTGAACAAGCCAGACAAGATTAATTTCTGTCTTCTGTGGTATTAGTCAGGACTTCTACATTAAGAATTTTTATATTAAAGATGTACTTTGCATAACTGTTTTTGTAAAATTAAATAAAATATAAATCAAGTGTCATAATTTTTAAAATGTCATGTTAAAAGTGTTAACATTAAATTTCCCCCACATTGAGTTTCTTTTATCAAAGACTTTTGGCATTTTTAAAAGAAAAAAGTGGAATAATATGATTTGGGGATTCGCTTTAAAATCATCCAGTTCTGGTAGGGGGAGAAGAGTGGATTATGGGGAAGAGGAAACAAGATTGATCATGAGATGTTAATTTTAAAAGCTTTGTGATAAATACATGGGTTTTCATTATATTACTCCTTCTATTTTTGCATATAGTTGAATTGTTCTATAACAAAAGTTGAAAATAAGGAGGAAAACTTAAAAATTGAATGCAGGGTTTCTTATTTTTAAAAAAGGACAATGAACATAATAGAAAGGCAAGCATTGCTAAAGAACACTGGACAAGAATCAGGGTTAATCAAGAAATTCCTACTACTTCATTTAAAGTGCTGGGAACCCTAGGGAATTCAGCTCCTTTTTCCTCCTGTGTCCTATTTGTGAAGGCTGAAGGGTGTGTCAGTCCCCGCTGAAGGTGGCACTTTGGGGAATAACATCAGTGTGTCAGCTCCTGCTGCCTGGTGCTCACGCTGTTCTGTATTCTCCAAGGTCTTGTCAATCAGCAGCTGCACTTCTGAGAAGAATTTAAAACTAAATCCCAGAGCAACTTTGCTTACCCAATAATCTATTAAGGAGCTAAAGAAATAGCAGGAAGCAGTAGCAGGTCCATTCTCCTCCTATCGACCTTCATCTGCGGGGTCTGAGGCTATTTCCCTTTTTCTACCTTAATCTTTGGGGATCCACTGCAGAATAAATATATTCGTTCTAGCCTTACCTGCTAAATGGTGTAGGAAACCTTGTCAGATATGACGAAGGTGGACAAAAGCACCAGTCATTCTCTCTTCCTCTTAAGAGCTTACAACTAAGTTAGAGTGGACTTATTAGACTTATTGCATAAAGGTGGAATAAGTTTAAAATTTAAGACCACGGAGGTTCTATGCCCACTGATGAGCATGGAAATCAAATACTGTGAGAGCTTAAAGTAGAAAAGGGCCCATACTTAGGGAGTAATTTGAAAACCTGCATTGCAAGGATGAGGCTGAAATAGTGGCTTTAACCATCTCCATGTCAAAGACTGAGCCAGAGCCAGAGTACAGTTAAGAAGAGTAGGACAACTGAATCGGCCACATCTGCCTTCCAACATCAGTCATTCCCTCAGAGCCTCCATTGTCCTGTGTGTAAAGCATGCAAAGCTATTAGAAGGATTTAAAATATATATTAACACTGGGGGAAATGCCTGTATGTACAGAAACCCCCAATAATTGTTTTGCTTTTTATTTTACTAGTGTAGAAAATAACAGAATTTTAAAAAATGGTAACAAGCAAACAAATTCAACCAGTGTATAGAGACCCTGACTATCAGACCCAGGATTAGGCATAGTTCCGCAGCTGGCTATTCTCCTCCAATGGCTCCTTGAAGACAAGGTCATAGTGGAAAATATTTGGGAACATTATTGCAGCAATTATGCAATCTGGTTGAGAGGGGAGAGTTGGTTTAGAGAAATTGCATAGTAGATCAATGCAGTAGTATAAACACAAAGCATTAAGGGCTAGAACTAGAGTTGTGGCCAAAGAGGAATGCACCATGAGCTAATGAAAGAGCTCAGGCTCCTCTCAAGGGATCAGAAAGGATCCTGGAAATACCCACACATATTCATTATTTTGCTAAATTTTCAAAAACAAGATATTAACTACTTACGACTAGTGTCTCTCTCTACCTTGGTTATCCTTCTGTATCACTTTCTTCTCATGCTCTGGAGTGGCAGTAGGTACTTTGGAGAAAGAGCTAAGGGGAATTTGAGATGGAGAGAGATCTAGTTGAATTTCTGTGATTTTCCGTCACTTTCAAGGACAGTTATTGCTACCCCTATCTAGACAAAAACAGTTTAGAGCTACTTCTTTGTCCCAGTGCCAATTTATATGAAGACACAAGCTCATGGCCGGATTACAACATAACACACCCAAGGCTCCTAGGCTGACAGGTGGTGAGTGGTAAAGGAGAAACATTTTGAAAGGTATGGAGCCATGAGCAAGCCTGTGGAAAATTCTAACCATCAGGTATATAACGTTAAAAGTTGCACAAGAGACATTATGGTAGACGTTGTTGATTTCCTGTTGTCTGGTTTTGAAGGCCCGTAATGCTTTTATTCTTTTTTCATTGGCTTTATACTGTTTTGTTTTGTTTGAATTTATTGTGTATAAAAGTATGAACAACTATTTCAAGGAAAACAAAAGACATTATGGAAGCCATTGTTGACTTCCTGTTGTCTTATTTTGAAATCCTGTGTTGCCTGCATTGTTCTGTTCTGATCTGCTTTGTTCTGTTCTGTTTTGTTTTGTTTTATTCTCTTTAAAATAAAAAAAATGTTGGCTACCTAACTCTCACTGATAATTAATCAAAATAGATGTTTTCTCCTGTCAGGAATGTACTTGACAGTTCATCATATACTTTATAATTATATACCTACACTGTAAGAATGAATACTCTATGCTTTAGTTTAATGTTGGAATCATAAAATAAAATTTATAAGAATTCCTGGTTTTATAGAGCATAAACCTTTAGTCTCTTCTCACAGAATGTTCAAATAGTTTATTTATGGAAAAAATTTTGATAGTTTTTTCATAGATTTAACTGCAATTTACATGACATTACCAATAATGAGCTGGGATGCTGAAAGAAACTTTTCTAAACTGTTACCGATTTTTTAAATGTCAATCCACCAAGCTGGAGAAGAGAGTGAGCTGTCTTTCATTCTCACTACTGAAAGCATTATACAATCTTTAGTTCATAAAGAGATAATAAATAAGTACATAGCCAAAATTTCAGGAAAAATTTGTGTTGAGGTATATCGGGCAATTAATAAAAATGTCTGGGTATTTTCAATGATTATCTAGTGTTTGTCAGCTATGATCCCTAAACAAATAATTTCTATATATAATTTGTAATTTAATTTTTTTTCAAAAAGAGGGTTCCCTAAACCTGGATCTATCCTCAGACTGTGACAATGAGAATAGAATGAAACAGACAGAAGCATTAAGGTGGCCTCAAAACATCTAGTGACTCATAGTTGTTATTTCAGAGTCACGAAGAGAAACAATGGCAAACTTGGAAATTTGGAGGAATGATGTGGTTTTTGAAATATTGAATTGACTCAATGGAGTGAAATACAAATGTCAAATAGGTCCCTGGAGTTGGAGGAAGAGAATTCAAGCTATAAACTATTGAAAATAGTGTCCTCTCTGGAATTATCTTGAATCATTTTTGGAAAGAGTAAAGTAGTCCTGGTAGTCTTTTTATTTCCTTCTGTGGTCTTGACGTGTGCTATGGCTTGAGTATGAGTAGTGTTCCCAAAAGATTATATGACAAGGTTTGGCCTCCACTGTGGGTGTCACTGTAAGGTATTGTGGACATTAGGAGGTGGGGCATTGTGGGAGATGGTCCTTAGGACATTGGGGTTATATCCCCTAAAGAGGACTACATAACCCTTGACCCGGGCCCATTCTCTGCCTCCTTCCCTCTCCCCCCCCCACCACTTGCCTGCTCCAGTTCAAAATGTGAGCATTTTACTTGGGTATGAACTCCTACCATTGCCATCAGCACCATGAGGTGATAAAGGCAAGATGTGGCCCTTGGCTCATGCCAAAGCTATATTATATTGTTTGGACTCAAGCTTCCAAAACCATTAGGTTAAATGAGCTTTTTCTCTCTAAAAAGTAAATTACCTCAAGTATTTTATTGTAGCGACATGAAGCTAAATAATACACCTACCGTGCTACTCCCAGAGTGCAAAGACATACTCTGTTGACTCTTCAGAGACTATATGAAAGGTCTTCCCTGATAAATATATATGAGACATTCTGGGCCAAAGAAAATCAGAGTTGTCTCTTACACACAATTTCTCACATCCTTTGACAAGCTAATTTACATCGTTAACCTCTGAAAAAGGCTATTTTGTTTACCATTAAAATATTTTCCACTGTGGGTGCCAAACTTTCTGGAAACTTTCTAGTGACACAAGTTTAGAGTACTCAAGTGTAATAGAAAATGAACAATCATGAACCCCACATGCCCTCAAAGTCCTACTGCTACTACCAACACTGCATCCTGCAGCAGTGTTTCAACCTACCTTCCTCTCTTTGAACTTCTCACCATTATCCCTTTACCCAAACCATTCTCCAAACTGCATAAAATCCTCTCTCTAATATGAAAGTCGGGTTATATTACCACTGTATTACTCTATTACTTTTAGGAAAAAAGTACCATGATTGTGGGCACTGAAGGATTCCTTCTCAGGCTACTGATCCTGTCTATCTCAATGGCTTCCCTGAGAACTGTGTTATTCCTCTAGTCACAGTTGATAGAACTCTTCCCCTGGATTTTAAGACTTGGGACTGAGCGAGTCAGTGATCATATTTTCTGTTACTCAACTCTAAGAAGCAGATGTGGCTACAGAGAGAAAGAAGACAGGTAAGCAAAGATGAACCAAGATGACACAGTACTGATGGTATTTAAGTTCAAATGTCTATGTGATTTAGCTCCTCATCTATCCTCAGACTCTGTAGAAGGTGCCACAAACTTAGGATAAAACTCATCCCACTTGAGTTAGTTGTGATGTGCTTCTGGCCCTTGCAATGAAAATTTTCCACCAATGTGAACAGTTTAGCATGCCTTTCATGATCTAGACACTCTTTAGCTGCCCAAACTCATCTCTCAACACTGCCCCCCAACCTTTGATGTTTATTCTGTATCATGTTCATTTGACTCCGCCTACCATCAACTCCTTTGCACATGCTCTTCCTTCCTCTCTTCATCCTTTGTGTCTCTGTAAAGATATGCTTTGGTTACACAGACCTTCCCTGGCTTCCAACGCCACGTCATGTGCTCCTCATAACTTTTGTCCTACTCCGAGAGGGCTTACCTCACCATGTGTCATTCTATGTTTGTCTCCACTGTATATTTCTCTACCACACCCCTCCTGTAAAGGAAAGGATCGTAACTGTCTCATTTATTGTTCAGTATTCTTTGCCTATAATACACTTTGGTCACGTTCTACAAAGTGTGATGGAAAAATACAGGTGCATATATAATTTTTAAAATTTATTTCACTGAAAGGCATATTTCATTTATCACCCCCAAAATACTTCCCCTTGCTTCACACACACTCATCCCTTTGTTCTATTGCTGAAGCACTTCTGGAATTCTTCTTACAGGAGTGTCTTTAGTTGTGTTGTTATGGCTTTCTTGATGTTCTGAATCTATCTATTCAAAAGGTTTACCTTTCATGGTCATTCCACTTTGAGGAAGAGCCAGAAATCACAGAGTGCCAAATCCAGTGACGTAACATTTTTATGAGCCTGCCTTTCCTTTGGGTGACACTCGGCAGCAGCATTCACATTTTTTACCATGCTTTGTAAAGACACTCATGAAAGAGGACTTCCAGAGCTGCTTCTGAAAGTGGCAAAATTGAGAGGATGAGTGTGTTCGAAGTGAGGCGGGAATATTCTAAGGGAGATTAGTGGCAATTAGCCTTTTATCATAATAATTTTAATTCTTTTAGTTGAAATATTAATTTAAACATTCACTGTATATTTGATTAACACTTGTATATGCTCAGTATGTTTGTTGAATGAACAGGTAAATTAATCACTCAGCAACAGGCACAAAACAGTAGGAAATGAATAGAACAGGATGAACACTCATAACCTATATCCACATTACAAGTACACATTGTCGGAGCCTCAACAGCCCCTGTGCAAGCCTCTGTGTACTGTGATCTCACTGCCCATGAACCCCAGGGGTCACTACAATCCTGATTTTTGTCTTCCATTTCTAGTTGACTTACATTTTGTTTCAAGAGTCTCACATTACGTAGGTAGGAATCCTTAAACAACAAAAACGTGTCGCCTATTTTTAACTAGTTTGAATTTTATTAATATGATAGCATACTATGATTATTCTTCAACTTGTACTTTTAAAAATACACAGTATTTCCAAACTTCACCCTGTTAATGCGAATAGTCCACAGTCATTAATGTGGTAGTTTACTTGATTTTACTGCTGCATGATATTGCATTGAAAAACTTTCCTTAACTGATGTACCCATTTTGTCCCCATTCTTCTAGCCACCAACTCATCAGATTCCTTCCATAATCTATGGCCATTTCTTTTTCCCAAAAATGCCACAGTATTCTTCATTCCAGGGTCTCTTATTTTGCCATCGTTCTATCAGGAAGTGGATTTTGATCGACCTTTCCCATGAGCCTGGCAGAGGTGACGCATGTAACCTCTGAGGCTGGACTATCAGTTCGGTCTTATGAGGGTACACTTTCCATGATGTTCCATGAATACTTGGTTCATGAAGCACTGAGCCATCATGTAAAAAAAAATAACCAACTACCCTAAGGCCACCATAGTTTGAGGAAGCCAAGCTACATGGAATGCCCATATGTATGTGTCCAGCTGGAAATCTTAGTCCTCAAATCAGTGCCACCCATGTTTCAGGTACACAAATAAAGTAGGCTGCTGCTGATTCCTGACCCCATCCATTAAGTCACTCCCAGCTTCCAAGTCTCTACAGCTGAGGTCCCAGACATGTGCCCTAGCCAAGTTCCTATCATAGCACACTAAAATTGGTACTGTTTTAAACAACTAATTTTTGGAGTCACTTGTAGTACAGCTACCATAGCCAGAATGATCTCTTCAGCAATTGTACCTCCCCTAACCCCATATCTGTCAGTGAAGATACCTGCTGCTTTTAAGGTTCTTCTACTTGATCAACCAATGTCTTTTATTCTGATACCCAGCATAGCTTCTTCTAACCAACTTATTATTATTCATTTGACTTTCATAAAAATTCTTTATGAAAATAATGTATCTGCTCCCAACAATTTCACAGGAGCCCCTAGTTTCTCACTTGAATAGAACCACCTGTCAATCATTTCACAGTAGTTACAACATCTTATTTCTCTAAAGACTCCTCCACCTTTGAGTAAATTTTTCTTTACTTTGTTTCTCAGTGTAGTCCAGAGATCACCTGCATCCTTGTTTAAAAATACATATTCTGGGGAGCACTCCCAACAGTCCACATTAGGATCCACACGTTTGCAGCAAGCACACCAAGTGTGCCTTAAGCATTCTGGAGAAAACCATTTATGAGATTCATGAGCACCATGGGAGAAATAGAAGGATGTAGCACTGGGTCCTAACTTGAGAAGACAGATCTGGGAAAATTCACACAGAAATCTTCTTCTTTAACTTAAAGAATTCTTTTTGCCATATATCTAGGCCTGCTTCTTTTCCTAGTCACCAAATACTCCATTACCCCACAGTCAGAAGACATAGTAAATCTTAAACTTAAAATGCTAAATAAATGAATCAATAAAGGAATATAAAACACATTGTCTATAAATCATTATAAAAAAGGTTTTGCTTTTTAGATTATGATATGGGTTAGTGTCAAGGTTGAGTAGTATATTCATAACCTTCAATAATATTTAAAATACACAGTGGATGTATATACAAACATGCATATTGAAATAATAACAGATTTGCTTTTAGGAACGTGCATTTCAATAATGTTAAACAACCCCTGCATGAAATTTCCCATCTGTATACCTTTAAAAACATTCTTTTGATTCTATTTTTTTCTAATTCCAACTTTGATGATATTTTATATACTTTGCCTCACTTCACAAAAGATGTTGAATATTTGCTCCATGTTCTTATGGAGACAAAAACAACTAAAGTTTTCCTACTTGAGTCAACTATTTCTCAGTATTGGGGAACAGAAGCAGGGAGCCATTAACTCTGTTAATCTGAGAAAATTATAAAGTTTGACTTTTCCTTAGCTTTTCACGAAACTATATACTGATGTTTGAATTTAATATTAAGAAATGTGTTCTTGCCAGGTATGATGACACACACCTATAATCCCAGCACTTGGGAGACTAAAGCAGGAGGATCACTGTGAATATGAGACCAGCCTCAGCTGAATAGTGAGTTCAAGACCAGCCTGAACTGCATAGCATATCCCTGTCTCAAAAAAAAAAAAGATGAAGAAGAAAAAGAACAAGAAATGTGCTCTTAGCTGCTTGCTTATGTTATATAGTCTTTCTCACCTGTTATTTATACTTTGAGTTCTTGTAAGCCATCACAAAATTTGCATGCAAAAGGCAAGACAAATCAGAAAGTAAAAGAAGGAAGTGAGACAGGGAAAGGGAAAACTAAGGGCAGTATTCCCCAAATAGAGAAAGAAACCTCTTTTTTTATTTTATGAAAAAATAAATCATTCATAACTAAATAAGTCATTGTACTATGTATGAGTACCTTGGATAGGATATAAATCAAAAAGATTCTTACAAAGGAGAAACATAAATAATAATACATTTATAGTTCATCTTAATAAAGTAAGATAAACTATAAATTGAACAAATTACCATATATGTTGAAGTATTTTTAAAACAACAGAATATGTAACAGAATATGTAAAATATTTCAACTTTTCCTTCTTTCCTACGTATCTCTTTTCTACTTTGCTCTTTATTTGTGTGTGTTTACATAGAGATCTATCTATCTAACTATTTATATGGTGTTTCTAATAAAAAAGAAGCCATGTGATATTTAAACTTATGTGTCTGACATTAGGCTGTCAAGTTGCATCCATTTACCTAAGAATGGCTCAAGTTTATCTTTGTTTATGGCAGTGCAGTACTCCATTGTGTGTAAATACATTTTCCTTATGCGTTCATCTGTTGAAGAACATGTATCCCATTTCCAAGATTTAGCTACTATGAACTGTGCTACTACAAACATGAGTATACATGTAACCTTGTAATATTATCTTAAATCTTTTGGAAAGATACCTAAGAGGGGAATAGCAGGGTCAAATGGAATTTCTACTTTCAGTATAATGAGGAATCGCTACACTGATTTCCATGGTGGCTTTACTAGTTTACCTTCCCACCAACAATGTAGTAGAGTTTCTTTTTCCCCATATCCTCACCAGCATTTGTTATTATTTGACTTTTTTTATGGTAGTCATTCTTCTTGTGGTATGACAGTATTTCAGTGTACTTTTAATTTGTATTTTCTGATGGCCAGTGATGAGAAATTTTTCATGAATTTATTGGCCATTTGAACTTCTACTTCTGAGAGGTGTCTGTTCATTTTGATTGCCTAGGTTTTCTTTTAAAGGTGTCTAATTTTTTTGAATTTTGAGTATGTTCTTAATATTTGTCCTCTATTCTGGGAATAGCTGGCAAAAATATTTTTCTATCCTACTCTGTTGTTTATTTCCTTTACTGAGCAGAGCTTTTTAATTTGATATGCTCCTATTTATTGATTCTCAGTATTATTTCTTGTGCCATTGAGTTCTGTTCAGAAAATTCTCATTTACACCTATGTCCTCAAGGGATGTACCTATTTTATCTTCCAACAGATTGTTTCTGTTTTAGCATTCAGATTTTTTTTTTTTTTTTTTTTTTTTTTTTTTTTTTTTTTTTTTTTTTTTTTTTTTTTTTTTTTTTTTTTTTTTTTTTTTTTTTTTTTTTTTTTTTTTTTTTTTTTTTTTTTTTTTTTTTTTTTTTTTTTTTTTTTTTTTTTTTTTTTTTTTTTTTTTTTTTTTTTTT
>RJWM01001803.1:0-103323 GCA_004363535.1 Dasyprocta punctata | reverse complement strand
GCTTAAGCCACTGAGCCAAACTCCCAGACCTGGTTTTTTGAGGCAGGGTCGCACTGTGTAGCTCAGGCCAGCCTTGAGCTCGCGTTGTAGCCCAAGCCGGCCTCGAACTCACAACGCTCCGCCTACCTCAACCTCCCGAGTGCTGGGATTAAAGGCGTGCGCCACCACGCCCGGCTCAGCATTCAGATTTTTTATTCATTTTTATTTTCACTTAATACATGGTGATATATATAGGTCTAGACTCAATCTTCTCCCTGTGGATATCCAATTTTTCCAGCACCATTTATTAAAGAAGCTATCCTTCCTCCGATGTACTCTTTCATCAAAGATCAAATAGTTGCATATGTCTGAGGTTATTTCTGCTTCTTTTATTCTGTTCCACTGATCCACATGCCTGTTTTTGTGCCACTGCAATGCTGTTTTAACCACGGTAGCTTTATGGTATAAATTCAAGTCAGAAGTTGTGATTCCCCCTGCTTTGTTTTTGCTATTCAAGATTGCTTTAAGTATTCTGGGTCACTTCTGGTTCCACGTAAATTTTAGGATTGTTTTCCCTGGCTCAGTGATAAATGATACCATTGTTTCAATTGAGATTGTATTAAATCCATGTATTAGTTTTGGAAGTATAGTAATTTTGATTTTGTTGATTCTGACTATCTAGACACAGAAGATATTTTTCCATTTTCTGATATCCTCCTCAATTTTTCTTTTCCAGATTAATGTAATTTTCACTGTAGAGTTCTTTCACTTCTCTAGTTAGGTTAATACCCAAGTATTTAATTTTTTATGCTATTGTGATTGATTTTCCTAATTGCTTTTTTTAGCAAGTTCATTTCTAGTATATAGTAATGATATTGAGTTTTGTGTGTTTATTTTCTATCCTACTATACTGCTTAATTTGGTTTTCAATTCTAGGAAACTTTCAGTTGAGTTTTTTGTGGGGGCACTCTCATAAGTAAAGGATCATGCCATCTGCAAATAATGGTATCTTGACTTTGTCTTTTGTTTATTGCTTTTTCTTTCCTGTCTTCTCTGGCTATTATTTCGAGGATTATGTTGAACAGGAGTGGTGATAATGGATGTCCTTATCTTATTCCTGAATTTAAAGGGAAGGCTGTCAGCGTTTCCTCATTTAATATGATGTTGGCAGTATGTAGGTTATAAATGGCTTTTATCATATTAAAATGAGAACTTCTTTATCCATTTCTTGATGATCATGTGAGCTTTGTCTTTGCTTCTATTTTTGTGAGATCCATTTTGCCAATCTGTTTCGTTTGATTGGTGAATAGAGGCCACTTACATTAATGGTTGTGACTGATATGTATTTGCTTATCTTTGTCATCTTGTTTTCCTGTCATTGGTTCCCTGATTTTACTATTTGTTTAATTGCTTGCCCTGCCAAGAAATTTCTTTCTGTTGTTGTTTTGGGAATTGTGACAATTTTTATCTCTATCTAGAATATCTTTTAGTATTCTTTCTAGGGCTGGTTTGATGGACATGAATTTCTTCAGTTGTTCTTTGTCATGAAAGTATTTTATTTCTCCATTAATTTTGAAAGACAGTTTTGCAGGGTACATCAATCTGGGTTGGAAGTTGTTTTTTTTTTTCAGGACTTGAAATACTTCACTCCAACCTCTTCTTAATTTGAGGTTTTTGTTGAGAAGTCAGCCGTGATTCCAATAGGCTTTCCTTGATAGGTGATCTGTTTCTTTTCTCCAACAGCTTTTAATATTCTGTTTTTGTGCTGAATTTCTGAGATCTAGATTATTATATGTCTGGGTGTAGCTTTATTGTGGTTATGGCTGTTATAGAGTTCTATCTGCCTCATTTATTTGTATATCAGATTCTGTTCCCATGCTTAGGAAATTTTCTGCTTTTACTTCTGCAAATAGTTTATTTTTTATGTCATTTGCATGAACTCCTGCTTTTTCATTGACACCTATCATATTATATTGTTTTTCTTTGCAACATCTTGGAGCTGTTGATTTGTCATTTCATGGTCCCTTGTTATTTTTAAGATACCTTTCCTTTCATGATCACTAGCTGCAATCCTATCTTCAAGATCTGAAGTTTTGTTCAAATAGTTTTTCCAACTTTCAATGGAATTTTTAATTTTCTGCATATCTCTTTGAATCTGTTTCATGTATTCTGTTTCTTTCCTATATTATTCATTCAAGGTTTCCATCATTTTCCTATGCTCCTGTATTTTTAATCTATGTCTTCTCTAGCTACGGTGAGCAATTCCTTCATTAAAGTTGTCATTTCTTTTTTTACCTGAGAGATTATTTCTGATATGATTTCCACTATAGCCTTGTGAATTTTTTTCATTACTTCATGTGCTGTCTTTTCAGAAATTTCAGGTGTGCATCTACTAATGTCTTCTATGTCTATGACTCCTGTACTTGTTCCAGATGGGCTGGAGGTCTGAGATTGCATTTTGCTTTTTTGTCTTGTCATTTACACCTCTTGGTTTATATTTACATCTTTTCAATCCTGCCAGTCTCATCCGTCCATTTTGTATGCCTTAGTCAGGGTCCTACTGTGTGGCCAGCATCTACCTAGTTACTAGATCCCACGGTGTAGGCGAAGGGCCATTCACCTGAATTCCTTCAGCTGGGTTAGTACTGGATTCTTCCTGGGCTGACTAGCCCATGCTCTCACCTGTCCACCAAGGTCCTCCGGGTGGGGGGAAGGGTTACCAATGTTCCTACCAGCTGCTGAGCACCTGCAGGTGGGGGAAGGGAACTTTTCACTTCTAATTGTGTTAATTTGTCTTATCTTACCTTTTTGGTAAGGTTGATGAACAGTTTGTCTATTTTAATTTATTCTTTCAAAGAACCAGCATTTTGATTCACTGATTCTTTGTATTTTTTTTCAGTTTCCATTTCATTAATTTCTGCTCTGATCATTATAGTTTTCCTTCTTATACAAGGTCTGGGTTTAGATTGTCCTTGTTTTTCTAAGATCACCAGATGCAGTATGTTGTACTGGCATTATCATTTAATTCTAGGAACTGTCTTATTTCTTCCTTAATTTACTCTGTGATCCATTGATATTCAAGAGTGTGTTGTTTAATTTCCATATATTTGCATAGTTTCTTGGTTTCTTTTGCTAATGAATTCTACATTGCAATGTGATCTGATAATGTGAATAGTAAAATTTTAATTTTTTGCATTAGCTTAGGCCTACTCAATTCACTAGTATGTGGTCTGTTTTGGAGAAAGTAACAAGTGTGGCTGAAAAGAATGTATATTCTGTTGTTGGTGATGATGAAACATCCTGTATATATCTATTATGTCCACTTGCTCAAAGCAAATAGTTCAACACTGATATTTCTTTGTTGATTTTTTTGTTCATTTCTTTGTTGATTTTTTAATTGCTCCATCTATTTGTGATAATGAGATGTACAGAACTCTCACTACAATTGATTGACTTTTACCTGATCTTTTATGTCCATTAGAGGAATTTTTCTTAATGAAGCTGGGTATACTGTGGTTTGGCACATATAGGTTTGTATTTTTTATTTCTTCCTGTTGAATAGTTCTACTAACAAATATGTAAAATCCTTCTTTTCTTCTCTGATCAGTTTTGGCTTGAAATCGACTTTGTCTGAAAATAAAACAGCTACTCTTGCTTCCTTTCGGGTTCCCATTCCATGGAATATTGTTTTCTACCCTTTGATTTTTACTCTATGAAATTTTGTGTTTCATGTTTCTCGAATACGAAATAGTTTGTTTTTGTTTCTTTATCTGCTAATTTGTGTTTTTTGATTGATGAGTTGAGTCCCTTTATATTAATAGTTATAATGAATAGGCATTGACTTATTCTTGTCATTATATTTTCTATTGGTAATTTCTTTTCTTTCCCTTCTACTTAGTTGCTAGGCTACCTGACATATTCAACTTACTGGACTTTTTGCCATTGTTATCTTCATTGTTTCCTTGTAGGACACCCTTGAGAATTTTTTGAAATGTTAGTTTGGTGGTCATAACTTTCTGTAGGTTTTGTCATGGAAGTATTTTATTTCTCCATCAACTTTAAAATATAATTTTGCAGAATTTCATAGTTTGGGTTGGAAGTTGTTTCCTTAAAGAGTTTGAAACATTTCATTCCATGTTCTCCTTGTCTTTAAGATCTTTGTTGATAAATCTATCATAACTCTAACAGGTTTTCATTTTCCTTTATAGGTTATACACTGGTTTTCTCTAGCAGCCTTTAAAATTCTGTTCTTGTGTTGCATTTCTGGTATTTTAATTATTATGTTGTGTGAAGTTCTCTGTCTCCTCTCTCTCTGTCTTGCTTTCTCTCTCTCTCTCTCTCTGTCTGTCTCTAAGGTTATTCTGAATTCTATATGATTCACTTCCTCATGTTTCTTTTTCCATGTCTGGGAAGTTTTGTGCTATTACTTGTATAAACAGCTTTTTTATGCCCTTTGTACTATTTTCTTATTTTTATGCTAATTCCAATTACTCTTATATCTTCCTCTTTGAGTCATCTAGGAGCTATTGGATCCTTTTTTCATTTTTCCTTGTTGTTTTTCAGGTATGTCTCATTATCATTGACAACATCCCTATCCTCTAGGTCTGACATTCTGTTTTCATATTGATCACTTTTGACGAATAGTCCTTGGAAATGAGCCCAGTGGTTGCTGTGTTTCTGTCTGATTAAAAGTATAGCAATAAATATAAGTTCACAAAATTTTAAACAATTCTTTCCTTTGGCTTTTAAGGATGATTAATATGCTTTTAATGCAAAGCACAGTTTAACTCACTTAGAAATATTAAACTGTCTATTGATGGCCATATTCACCTGTTAACCAGCCTATTCCCAATTAACCAGCACTTTCAAACATATCCTAGAAGAAAATGCTAAAACTGCAAAAAAAAAAAAAAAAAAAAGAGCGAGCGAGAGAGAGAGAGAGAGAGGCACTGGGCGTGATGGCACAAACCTGTAGTCCCAGCACTCAGGAGGCTAGGGCAGGAGAATCACTGTAAGTTTGAGACCAACCTGGGTTATAATGTGAGCTCAAGACCAGCCTGAACTGCAGAGCGAGACCCTTACTCAAAAAAGACAAAAAGAAAAAAAAATAAGAGATTATCTTTTAAAAGCTTATTTTAAAGATGATAAAGGTCTTAGCTAAAGCATCACATTAGTTCTTCTCAGTCAGGAAACAGTGCAGAGCCAGGCCTAGCACTGTTCTTTCTATTATATGCAGTAGGGTTGCACTTCGCACACAACTGATCCCCAACAAACTGTAAGTTGAATGGATGATGAAATTAATGGGGCTGATGACATCATGAAGCAATGTCAAGTGATTGTAGAAATATTGTGAGGATCCAGCTATCGTAGCACACATATGTAATTCCAATGCTCTGGTAGGCTAAGCACAAGGATCCCAAACTCAAGCCCATTGTAAGCAACTTAGCAACTTAGTGAAACCCTGTCTCAAAATAAATGATTTATGAAATGGTTTGTGATGTAGTTCAGTGTGAAGGTCCTAGGTTCGGCTCCCCTGTAAAGCAATAGCAGTAGCAACAAAAGTCATTGTGAAGAATATAGATTAAATGATGTTTGTTATACTACTGGTGTTCTTTGGAGAGTGATTGATTTCTGAAAATTTATAATATCAGTAAGGGTTAAGTATAACAGATGTGATTAATGAAAATATTTGATCAATCGGTACAATCAATTTCCTAGATATACTTAAAGTTACAGTGTTTATTTTCTTGAAATGCAATGTTGGAAGCCACTAAGAAATCTGCAAAGGTAAAAAACTGTTCTAGAACTAATGCCTATTTTCTTCAGCTAATGCCTATTTCATACCTCATTCGTTCCCCCTGAAAAATGTATAGACCAGTGATGGTGAATCTTTTAGAACTTTCAGTGATAATGAACAGCCCACTGTGGCACTCTTGTCATAGATTTGCCATCACTGGAATAGGCTGATCATCTCCCAGATGTCGGTGTGGCAGATATTCACACTACTTATTCACTGAATGATTTTCCTTTTGTTACTGACAACAGCTAGACTCCAGTGTTCAGCTGATTTTGCTCTTAGCTGTAGCCTTGTGACTGAGTTTGGCCCTTACGCATTCAGCAGCAGTGACATGTGCCACGAAGCCTTTCCCCATGTGATCCTTTATTTATTTCTTTTGTCTTCCCACCAAATGAAAAACAATCTCATGAACCACTCTGAGCTCCAGGATGTCACAAAGCAATGAAATAAAAAGTCTGTATCCCTGAGTCACATTTGGAAAACAAACATTTAAATGCTATGGAAACCCATCTGAAAGTTTTACAGAAGACTTTTGATGACACTGACTTAAATTCAAACTGGAAGAAAAGAAAGCAAATTTGCTTCAGGTAGATGAAGACACATATAGAAATCTTTGGATGGGAAATGCTTATACATAAAATTCCAGAAAAAAGATGTCTAATGTAGGCAGAGTACACAGTAAGATATAGGCAAAACTTGAGTCTTAAAATATAGCTTGAAGTGCAGTCAAATTATGAAAAGCTTTGTGTACCAAGCTAAAGAATTTAGACTTTGCCTTATAGACATTGGAATGCAGGAAAGGTTTTAAAGCTGGAGAGTGACATAAACAAGTTTATCCTTTAGAAGGTGAACTCTAGTGCCATGTGGAAAATAACTTGACAGAGGGAGCAAATATTAGAGAAGACTAATAACTAGACTTTTGGAAAAGTTCAGGGCACAGAGAGCACAAGAGCTGATCTAAACTCGAAAGAAACTGATACAAAAACAGATACAAGAGGACATTCCAAGGCCATATAATCTTTAAGTAGTTGTTAAGTTTAGGGAGTTATAAGTAACATTAAGAAAGATAGAGAACACAAGTGAAGATATCAGTTAGAAGAAAAAGATGATAAATTTGCTTTTAAGTGTGTTAAATGTGAGGTCCAAACTAGAGAAACTATCCAGTGGGCAGTTTGCATTACATATGCAGAACTTAGAAAAACATTCAAAATTGGAATTATAAATTTGGGAGTTGGCAACATAGAATCAGTGTTTAAGCCAGTGGAGTGGATGTGATCTGCCAAGAAAAGGGTATAGAGTGAGAAGAGAAGAAAGAAGAGATTTCACAGGATACTTGAAAGAATGGTTAGAGGCGTATAAAAAGCATCAGGAGAGGAAAGTACCACGAAAACCAAAGGAAGAGAAAATTTCAGCCTCCCAGTCTCACAGAAGAGGTCAGATCAGATGCAGCCAGGAAACCAGACATGCTAAGCAGTCACAGAGTAGGGTTACAGAGCCTGGAACTATGTCAGACACTGAGGGCGTGTCCCAAAGATTTGCCAGAGAATGCAAACCTGTCATCAGATGGAAGTGATAAGGTCTGGCTGGGAGTCAGAGTTGGAGCTGGAGGTCAAACATGAAGTAAATGCAGAACCCAGGGGCTAAAGGATCAAGACTGGAAAAAAGGTCAGTTAAAAAAAGAAGTTCAGAATTTTTGCCAGTGCTCCTACTAACCAACTTCAGGCCAGATGGTAGATTGAGTCAGAAAAAAATCAAGTGGTTGCCAATCATTTTCAGCTGCATCGGCTAATGGGCCACTGGGGATTGGCAATTAGGTCCTCAGGCAATTGTGCTCATTTTGGAGGAGGATACCACAATACACACTGGCTAGGGTGAGGTTTGTTAGTGATGGCAATGAATGAAAATATCTTCCTCAAGGTTACTGAAGGTTACATGACGTTTCTTTTGGAAACTTATACAGATGGCAAGATGAAGAGAAAACTTTTCAAAGGATGTTCATAAACTAAGGGTAAAAAACCACTGAAGAAGAAAAAATGGTTGAAAGAGCCCATTATTTAAGAAATAAAGGTGGAAGCTCAAAGATATGGGACTAAAATACTTAAGAAGCTAATTGTGGAAAGAATGTCCTGTCTCATTTTATTATCTTACTTGGTTGGTGCTTTCGAAACAAGATACTTGAGATGGAGTAATCTGTAAATAGAAATTTATTTCTCACAGTTCTGGAAGCTAGGAAGTCTAAGATGGTATCTGGTAAGGACTGTTCTTTGATTCCAAAATGGCAACCTGTTTCTCTGCCCCCACGTGGTAGAAGGCAGAAGGTCAGAAATAAGCCAAACTAGTTCTTTTCAGTCCTTTTCTGAAGCCACTAATTCCATCTATGAGGGCTCTGTTCTCATAACTTAATCACTTCCTGAAGGGTTCACCTATCACAAGGGAGATTCAGCTTCAAAATATTAATTTTGGGGAGTATATTCAGACCATAACATTTATTTAGGGGTTTGCATTTGGATTTTGTGGTTGTTTCTTTGCTTGCTTATTTGTTTTTTAGTAAGAGGAAAATGTGGGTAAAGTATAGATGAACAGTGGGGGATATTGAAAGAGTTTGTAACTCATGGCTTTTAGTAAAACTGAGCTGTGTCAGCCCCTGAGACCATAGAGTGTGGAAAGTATACAGATTTAAAGAAAGCAAGGTTTTGTTCTTTTTTTGTTTTGTTTTGTTTTGTTTTTGTACTGGGGATCGAACTCACAACCTTGTGCTTGCCAAGCAGGCACTTAGGCCACTGAGCTAAATCCCCAATCCCCGGCTGAAAGTAAGGTTTTGGAGTGAGGCTTCAATGAAAGATAACTGTCCTGGGTGTACTGAGTGATTAGACTCACACTAAAGGACAAGCTCAGGCAGAGTGTTCCAAGGAGAAAGAATGTTCTCTACAAATGAGTAGAATTATGTGATTAAGAACAGGGAAACAAAAAACCAGACATTTTGTTGGGTGGGAACCAAGGAAAGAAAAGGGGATGAGGAGTTCAAAAATGTTGATGGCAATATGTTGACAAGGACCGACAGACCTGTCTACTCTGAGCTGCTTCAGGTTAAGGTCATAGTCTCATCACAGTTCTTACCACAGTGCTCCATACTTAAAGGCACTCAGTTAATGTGGAATGAATGAACTAATGAATAAATGAAAAAGTATCTGCTTGAAATGCAGGCTGGTTATGGGGTAAATGAAGCGGTAGGTTATTAATAGACTGAAAGACTAGACAAGATTAGAAAAGGAGGAGACTGGGTTTTGTGGAAATAAAACAGTATGAGAAGAGAAAAACAAGAAGGATGTAGGCACAGTGCCATTTTGAAACTTAGGTTTTCAGAGGGGCAGTTCCAAGAGTGTCGGAAGTCCACAATGCACTCCTGCAAACGGAATTAGTACAGTGCATTGGAGGCAGACATCAGAGTGCAGACAGGTCATTAGGTGGCTCATCGGCATGCAGCATGAGCTTTCTGAAGATGGCAACAAAGGCCAGAGCAAAGATAGAAAGTGTGAGCTGCATTCTACAGGGCCAAGAAGAAATGCCCCAGAGGTAACAATAAGAACCAAAATATGTCATCAAGACAACACTATGTATCGGCCCTTCCATACCACCCACAGTGCTTATGAACATCAAAGAAAAGACTAATTGTACAAATGTTTTTGCTTAAAGTAAGGTTCACAAGGGTCCTCCAAAGAAGGAGATATTGTTAAGTGGAAATTACCTAAAACGATCATGAAGAAGCGGCATCAGGCTGAGTACTCTAAAGAAGTCAGAATATGGGAGTAACACCCAGAACAGTACATTACTGCCCTGGGAGGAAGACTGGGTTTCAGAAAAAGAACAATGAAGAGAAAAACATTTAGATACTTATGGCATGCTGAATCCCGAGAGCATTGACTGTATCATCTTGAATTCCCCCAGCAACCATGCAAGGTAAATGTTATTGTCTGCTTCCAAATAAGGACACAGGGACTCTGGCTAAGTATCTTCCATTAAATTACCCAGGTATTAAGCAGTGTAGTCAGGTTTTGAACCCAGCTCAAATCCCATCCCCTTTCCATTACATGACAGTATATTAAACCTCCATGTGTTGAATGCTCTGTAGGGTAAAAGAAGATACGAACATCAAAATGATACATAATACAACAACTAACAAAGACCAGAGCCAAAAGATGAAGACAAATTTCCCTCGAGGAGATTAGAGGATGTACAGCAGGCAGGGCTGACCAGAGAGGTGAGCCATTATGATGGATGGGATTGGAGGTGCAGAGCATGGGGAGGTGGACAGAAAGAGAATAAATGAAACTGACCAGACTTGAGAGTCAACTGGAACTTTGATGTCCAGTGGATGTGGTGTTTGTATAAAGTCCATTACCACCAGCCTGGAGGTTAACTGATTACATTTTCAATGTTAGATTTTCCTTTCATTTACATGAACAGTCAAACAGCCATCTTGACACTTTAACAAACACCCTCGAGGAATCAATTAAAAATTCCCATCCCAGAGGACTTACATATGTACAGTAACAGCTTGGGTTAATTTACTAATTCATCTAATCAGCCTGCCATGTTATTAGCCAATTTCCCTAACTCTTGTTATAATTCACACATTAAAAAGGAAATGTCTTCCAATTATATTTCTGCAAGATTAGAGAACACATATAGACACATCCTTTTAGAAGGTTGGTCGTGACCTCAACGTTTTAAAGAGGACATTTGATTAAATCATCTTCTTAAAGTATTTAAGGAGTTTGAAAGCTGCTGTTTCAAACATGGTGAGTGTCATTTTTATGATCTTGTTTGTGCCATTTTTTTGACAAATCCTTTCTTTATATATAGCACAGAGATATACATCAGTCAGGTTCCAAATGGCTCGTCAAAAATTCTGAGTTACAGAATTTAGATTAAAGCAAGTTATTATTTAGGGTAAATGCTGTGAAGCAAGGACAGCTTTTGCAGCCAGAGATTTTTAGAATAGAAGAAATCTTATGCAACCCACATATGACTAGGGTTTGGGGGCAGTTTTGTTTCTCATTTCTGGTTCATGTTAGTCCCCAGATGTCAGTAGTTGCACGCCACAGTCTGACCCTCACCTCTTCCCAACCTGCCCACTATGCTAAGTCCAGAAACATGGACAATGTTTATGGGGAACTCATAAACATTCTAAAAGAAACTGCCCCAGTTTTTCCCATTAGGCTTCTTTTGTCTAACGACATTATCTCTTTCCTTCTTTCTCCACTTGGCCTCTCAAAAACCTTCCCTGTTGTCCTTACCATCCTTCAGAATGCAAGAAGAATTTTCTCACCACCCTTTAGAATGCAAGAAGAATTCAATTTTTAAAATGTCTTCTAACACAAAGAAATTCTTTATACCAAAACTCTCATTTCAGTGATGAAAAACTGTTCAGCAAAGATGATACATGTGGCACAACTAGGAATAAAATATGCTTTTTCATATGCTATTCAGTTTTCACTACACACGTTGTTTTCTGTAATGTGACCTCTGAAGTTCATTCCAACTCTGCAATTCAATAATCTATCCTGTGACTGATGATGAATTTGGGCATTGATAGCCTAACAAAACCATAATGCTGTAATATGAATGATTTGGGATAGGTGGACATCACATCTCTACTTTATTTCAGGGGCAGGGCTTAATTGCCAGCTTTTGGCTTGCTACTGGGCCTTGGTAGAAAATGAACACATGACCATGAGACAACAAGTTACCATGTAACCTGAATTGCCCATCATAAACTGGGAGTTACCTGACCCACTAAGCTATTAAGTCAGATGTGCACAGCAATCATCCATCATCAAGTGAAAGTGGTATATATGTGATCAGTTCCAAGCAGTCCTGAAGGCACAAATAAGTTGCATAAGTACCTGAAGAAGTGGCCCAAATATCCATGGTTCCTATTCCTGCTACATTGCTTTCTGATCCCCAGAGCGCACCTATGACTTTATGGGGTGTACTCTATGGTAGACTGAGACAGAAAAGACTAGGGCCTGGTTTGCAGATGCTGCTCCACATTATGCAGCCACCACTGGAGGTGGACGTCAGATGCCAGCTTGTTCAGCTTTTAGAGGTGAACCAACACCAGTACCACCCTAATGACCGTCAACCTCAGACTGACACTTCATTCTTGCTCCCTTTTGTTCTGAAGCATCCACCTTCTTGGACTGAGTAACTACTAAATCCACTAGCTCTCCAGCAAGTGAATGGCCACTGTGAATTATCCAGCCTCTGATCATGTAAACCAACTTATATACCCCCTAAATTTCCCACTGATTCTGTTCCTCTAGAGAACCCTAATGAGTGTCGCATGTTCATTGTAAACTGGCTGATGATAAATGTGTGCGTTTATTTCTGGTCTCAGTTCTATTACACGCACTGCTGTTTTGATTAGTGTAGATGTGTAATATATTTTGAAATCTAGTGGTAAGATTCTTCCAGTTTTGCTCAAGATTTTTTTTGTCTATTCAAGTTCCTTTGTGGTTCCATATAAATGTTAGAACTTATTTTTCCTACTTTTGTGAAAAATGCCACTGAAATTTTGACATTGAATCTGTTTTTTTTTTTAAATTTTAAAGATAGGAAAATACAACAGAACATAACAGAACAAAGTCAACCAAAATAAAGCAGTGGAACTGATACAGAACTTCAAAGATTGATAATGTGGGTACAATAGCTACTATAGTATATCTTGTTATCTTCAGACTAGCTGACCATTCCAACAGGTGTAGCAAAATTGAACCAAAAAACAAAACAGAATAAAACCAACAAAAACAGAATATAAAATAAAGCAGAAAATAATAATAATAATGATGATGATGATGATCAGAGTAAAGCAAAATAGTGAGAACCATCTTGGGCCTTGAAGACAACACAGAAGAGAGTCCCCCATATTTGCCACATTGCCTACTGTCATCTTCCAATGAGATGCTCAGGCTGCCGATCAGAGGCCTACAAAATCTATGAAAAAAATACCAACATTTAGTTGCTCAATGTTCCCCAGTTGCTATCAATTTACCCAGACCTCAGAACCAGCAGGTTGCTTACTGGGGTGGGGGAGGGGGGATACGATGTCCTTGATTTCAAGCCTGCACCGGTGCTGTGCGGGCCCAGCGGGTTGTGGCCTAAACGGGCCCATTCTGGTCCACCTCCACGGTCGGTGCAGGGCGGATCAGTTCTCTCTTGATGTGAGCCGGCGCCGCGCAGGCCCAGCAGGTTGTGGCCCAAATGGGCCCACTCTGGTTCTCCTCCGGGGTCAGTTGAATCTGTTTGTTTTGAGTAGTATGAACTTTTACTAACATTAACTTTTCAACCCACAAACACAGATATCTGCTTATTTGTGTCTTCTTCAAACAATGTTTTATAGTTTGCAATATATAGATCTTTATTCCCAAGGTGATTTTTTTTGCTGTTGCAAATCTGGATTTACTAAACAGTTTACTGTTAGCATACAGCAAAGCTACTGATTGTTGTATGTTGATTCTTGTCTCCTCCAAAATCTCTAAATTTATTTAACAGTTCTAACAGTCTGAGGGTGGCATTTTTAGAATTTTCTATATATAAGATTATGTCATCTGCAAATAGAAACAATTTCTTTCTTTCTTTCCAATTTGAATGCTTCAATTTCTTTCTCTTGCCTAATCACCGTGGCTGGGACTTCCAATGCATTGCTGAATAGAAGTCATGAGAGTGAATGTCCTCGTCTTATTGATGATCTCATAGGAAAAGCTTTCAACTTGACACCACTGAGTGTAATGATAGCAGTGGACTTGTCAAATACAGCTTTTATTCAATACAGTTCTATTCCTCCTACACTTAATTTGTTAGGTATCTTTTTCACGAAAGGTGTTGGATGTGCAACGCTTTTTCTGCATCTACTGAGATGATCATATGGGTTTTGTCCATCATTCTGAGAATATAGTATATCACATTTATTGAACTATCCTTGCATCACAGGGATAATGCCCACTTTGGTATTAGCTTTTGGAATTATGATAATACTGGCCTTATGAGAAGAATTATTTCATGCTCTTTATTTTTTTGAAGTGTTTGAAGATTTTTTTAAGTTTGTTTGAATTCAGCAGTGAAGCCATCAAGTCCTAAATTTTTTAATGGGAGACCTTTCATTATTGATTCAATGTCCTTATTTTTTATTGGTCACATTTTTACCTGCATTGAGTGATCCTTGATTGATCTGAAAGGCAAGATAAAAGAACTGATGACCTTTGTAACATCATATCCACGTATATGACTAATTGTACAAAAACCTGCAGTATCGTTTGCCTTTAATGAGAATGTGAAACTGGTTATGCTCATCTTTTTGGTTTTCAAATTTAAGTTGTTTAATATATAAAACAACCAATCAATTAAACATAAACCCACTTATATAGATTCATGCAGAAAGGTAAATGTGTTTTATACAGTAACTAATTGTTAAAAGTTACCTAAAGGCAGTGACTGTTAAATTGATTCACACACAGCCTTGCAAATTATTCAACAGATAGTTCAAAAGTCCTAGTCCATAGGGAAAGTGACTTAATGTGTTTATATCTCCAGGTCTTGTATTCTTGACCTGGATGTCAGGTGCCACAGTGCTAATGGAAGACAATATAATGTTATCAATTCGCTAGGTACTGTATCAGTTAGCAATCTGTGTAGCTCATGGCAATGTAGGTTGAGCTCAACTGAGCAGTTTGTCTGGTCTCAGATGGAATTCTTCATGTATCTCTGTCAGGCACAAATCAGCTTCAGGTCAAACCTGTTAATCTTAGCCAGGGTCTTCCAGTCAGCACACCAAGGAGATTTAACTTGGTTCTGATCCTTGTGGTATCATTCTCTAGCTCTACAGCCAGTGTTTGTGTGACTGAAAAAAGGAGTCCCAGGAAAGAGAAGCCTGCAAAGTGTCCTAAGCCCAAGGCTTGGTATCGGCACATAATCACTTCTGCTGCATTCTGTTAGTCAAAACAAATCATAAGGTGACCCCCAGTTGAAGGAGTAAGGAGCTGGACTCTTGGTGAATAGATCTGAAAAATCTCATTGCAAAGAGCACAGGTACAAGGAAATATGAACAATCATGGCTATTATATGTGTCTCACACTGTGCTTAGCTTCACTGAAAAGGTGTTTGATTAGCTAATTAATTCAGTAAGTGTACAACACTACTACTTCTAGATTATCTTAATTAATCAAGAGAATTAGACTAAGTAAATTCTCCACTCCATTAAATTCTGTCTTAAAAAATACAACACAGAGATGAAATCTCAGAAAAAAAATTATACCTGGTCCTTCAGATTCCCATTCCCTATATTTTGGGCAGTTGGGCATTCCACAGTAACTTGTGGGGTTACTTTAGATTTCCTGAAGGTAATGCAGAAAAAAATAGCCTTAGTGCTTGATATGATATGAATTCAGATCTATAAAGCTTTAAGTGGACAGCCTCATAGAAATGCAGCTTCTTCTTGGGAGGAAGCTCAATCACCTTTATCAACCAGAGATTAAAGGAAAGTACATTCTGAAACACTTAAAAAGTAAGTAGGTTGCCACCTTGTATACCATGGCATGATTGTCTGCTAACTCCAAGTCAGTTCTACATTTTGCTGCCCCTTGGCAGGGTGCAGCAGAGGTTTGGACTACCTAACCTGATCCTGGAGGGAGACAATACTCAGGATGAGAAAGCAAACCCAGGGGTCAGCAGGCCCAAGGAGAAAGTACAAAACTGGTCAGCAGATTCAGGGGTTCAAGTGCTATATTCCCAGAGTGACTGGGTGAGAGACCACAAGAGACTTCTGTTGAGAGGGTGTGCACCTGATGTAGAGTTCCTAAGAAGAATAAGTTCTGGCTGGGAAGGACATGTACTTGCCCCACAGAGGGAACCAATAAACCCCACAAGTGTCCACATTAAGTCCAACGGTCCTCTTGAACCTTTGTCCATGGCTTGCATCCAGAAGAAACTAGAAGGCTGATTGCTTTTCCCATCCACCAACATGAGAAAGGCCATAGCTCGGCTTGGATGCCTACCATAGTCTTAGGAGAATGGACCGAGTGGCCTTTGATGTAGGTTGGGTACTCCAAAATATACCCTAGAGCTGTATGGAAAAAATTATGACTGGCTAGATTTGAAGACTGTAGATCCTGAAAAGAAATCACTCATTCAAAAACACAGAGGAATTTTTTTTTCTTTTACTAAATGTTTGTTTTAATGTCTCTATTTTTAACTAGTTTTCTTTTTCCTTTTTCATTTGAGGGGGGAGGCTTGTGGATTTCCCCTTTTGTCTTCTTCCCTTTTTAGTTTTTTTTTCTCTTTTCCCCTTTCATCATTTTTCTTGCCTTTTTATCTTTAATGTCCTGTATTTTTCTATTTTTTCTTTTTCATTCTTTCCTGTGACTGTTTTGTAAGGCTATTAATTTTCCTCTACTCTTCAAACAAGGACAAAAATCACATAATCATCTCAAAAGAAACAGAAAAGGCCTTTGACAAAGTCAACAGCTTTCCATGACAAACAAAAGCTAAAGAAAATAGGTATAGGACTATCTCAATCTGACAAAACCCATTAGTGACAAACCTACTGACCGCATCATATTAAATGGGGGAAAACTGAAAGCGTTCTTCCTAAAATTACAAACAATGAAAGAATCACCACTCCTATTCAACACAGTACTCAAAATATTAAAAAGAGCAATTAGTCAAGAAAAATAAAATGGATATATATAGGAAAGAAAGAAGTCAACTTACCATTATTTGTGGATGATCTAATCCTTTCCACAAAGACTCACACAAATTCACCAAAAGATTCTAGCATTAATAACCAAATTCAGCAATGTAATACTACAGAAAAATCAATAGTGTTTTTGTACACCAAGAGTGAACCCACTGAAAAAGAAAATAGGGTAAAAGCACATTCACGATAGCACTGAGAAAAATTAAACACTTAGGAATTAACCTAAGCAGCAAAGTGAAAGAACTCTGCTATGAAAACTATAGTACTCTGAAAAAGAAAATCAAGGAGGACTTCAGAAAATGGAGAGTTATCCCCTGTTCCTGGATGGGCAGAATATAGTCAAAATGGCCATACTTCCAAAATAGATACACAGATTTTATCCAATCTCAAATAAAATCCCAACAGAATTCTTCACAGAACTAAAGTAAACAATTTTAAAACATATATGGAACAAGAAGAGATTGTGAATAGCAAAGCAATCCTAGGTAACATGTAAAGTGGTAGGCATCACAATCCCAGACTTAAAACTATATTACAAAGACAGTGATAAAAGCAGCATGTTACTGGCACAAAAACACAAGAATCTATGGGACAAAAGAGAATGAATAAACAGCATCAAGATCATTCAAATATCTGATCACTGACAGAGGGACCAAAAACATACACTGGAGGAAAGGCAGCCTCTTTAATGAATTGTTCTGGGAAAGTTGATTATCCACATGCAGAAGATTAAATCAAGGCCCATATCTTTCACCATGTACTGAACTAAAATCAAAATGGATCTAAGAACTAAATGTTAAAACAAACAAACTGGTGGAATATAAAATAGGTGAAACTCTTGAAGTCATAAGCGTATGCAAGGGCATTCTAAACAGAATTAGGCAATGATTTCTTCATCAAATCATCCCTAGAGTCATTGTCATTTGATGGGGACTGTGCCAACCTAGAGATGTTAAAAATTAAATACATAACTCAAGCATTCTACATAGGAAAATGGACACACCTTGCAACCATAAAGTTAAGTGAAACAAATCAGATGCACAGGCTTAAATATCACATGTTTTCTTTTACATGAGAAACCCAAATTATAAATAAACAGCGAAGTAAAAAATAGATAATTGAAAGTAGGGAGATAGATCTTTCTCAAGTGGAAAAGGAATTAAGAGATTGAGGGACAAGAGGTAAAAGGAGTTAAAAAAGAAATTAATACATATTATGTAAACATACCGACTGACTTCAAAAAATATAAACATTATGTGCTGAAAATAGGTACTAATGAAAAATTAAATATTAGCAAAAACATTTCATTTTACCTGATGATGGTATCCCTGCTTCTTCATTTTGTAATTTGTCCTAAATACTGCTTAAAACCAGTATTTCATTAAGTGCAGCATGATAAGTAGTTTGTTTTGAATTATTTCTATTCGCATTCATGCAGTGAACAAGATAAGACTTGAAATCCACTTTTGAGAATCTATTTCTATACTGTACAGCTTTATTAATCCTATTTTGCCTTGCAGCAGTGTTGAACTAGTAATTCAACACCAAAAATATCTGTTTACCTACTATTTGACAAATGCCGTGTTGCTTTCACTTTTGTGCAGAAATATGAAACATACTCTTCTAAGAGGCTTGTCTTATGTGCTTGTCATTTTTGAAATATTATTCTATAGAATTTTTAGTTTCTTTGTTTGACTGTTTCATACATTTGTTTTTTTACAGTCAAATTTACATCTAATGATGCTGAGTTCCACAGATTTCTTTCCTATATGTTCAGATGTGAAGAGATGCAATGACATTTATTTGAATTTTTTGATGGACACCAAATTATAAATGCTTGGTGAGAAACTGTTTAACTGGAGTTTTAATTAGAATCTCACTCATTTATCTGAATGTCTTAATAATTAGATGCCATCTAATTTAATGTAAGAAGTTTGCCAAACTGGCTGCTGATTTGTGAGTTTATGAATGTATTAAACTTTCACTTTTAATAAAGAAAACATTAAAATGTATTTATTACATGGTTTCACTTGGTTTAAGTTATTTGAAAATGGCTACATCCCACCAGATGTATTGCACAAGAAACAACAAAAAAATCAAGCAGAAAACAAAACCCAAATTCAAGATTTGAGTATTTATGCCTGTATCTACAATTCAGCTTTTAAAAGACAGTTTAATTTTGTGTATTCAAGAGTAATTTCAAAGTAATACATTTCAATTAGGTTTAGCACTTAACATTAATTTTTATATATGAAACTATTATTCATCATTATAAATTATTTTTGGAAGAAGAATCTTATCATCAAATTAGAACTTTCTAAGAATTGTCTTCTCACACTAAAATGATATAAGAAACTTGAGCTCAGCATAACTACTTTATCTGTTTTCAAGTTAGAAAAAAAATGGGTCTATTTAGCAGACCAAAAACTTTTAAAAGTAGAAGGTCAGTGGGCAAGGAAATACTAGAGAGAAGAGCAAGCAAACCTTAGAAATGGTAATTAACACAAAGGTAGATAACCCAACAAAGAAACTAATTATTTCTATTTTAAAATAATAGGATTCACACTTTGAACTCTGTGGAGTTTTTTTAATACTGACTTCAAGACAACAGGAGTGATTAACTACAGTGATAAAAATAATGCCTCGCTTCAATTCTCAGCAGCAGGCCCTCATAATTTAATTAAAAATTCTTATTGCAGAATATTCTTTGATATGTAACTTAAAAGTAATTAATACATTTATGATGGCACTATGCCTTTTACTCTTTAAAATCAATTTCTTGTGTCTATGACATGACAATCTCTTACAGAACATAGCTTAAAGTCAACAGAAAATATGCAGATTTCTATATGCCAGAGTTAAGCCAACTAAACAATCACAATGACTTTGAACGCTTCATTCCAAAGATGCATTGGGTGCATTTTTAATAAACTGAAATAATAAATAATAGATTGGGTCTAAAAGTAATTTGTGTTTTTGCTGAGCCATCTACTCCTAAAATATCTGGATTTTGAGTCTCTAATACATTACACCATGAATTTCGTTCCTAACTCTAATTCTTAAGAGTATAGACAAAGCAAGACCTTGCTAGTTTTGTGTTTTGATTTAAGTTTTCATCTTTTTCTTCCTGTCAAGTAAACTAATTTTTTTCTTCATTCAGAAGACAGAAAAAGAAGAGACTGGAGATTATATAATGCTCTGCTTCACCCATTCCAGGTTGTCAACCACTTTAATTTATTAAAATATGGAGTTTTCATTCAAAAGAAGTAATTTCTTAACTCTCATCTAAATTCTGCAAGAAAAAAATTATAAAAACTCAGACAACCATCTACCCTACCCCCTCCCTCTGAGTGGGACATTTTCTCAGCCAGCAAACCCTGCTATAATTTCCCCCAATAAGGCAGGCGGGCAGGCAGGCAGGGAAGCAGGCAGGCAGGTATTTTTTGGACTTCATCTGATTGGTAAGCTTCCTTTTGTTTTCTGATACCATAGTGAAAATATATAGAGATGCTGATCACTCTAATTATTGTGCTTATAATTTAAGTCCTAACACATCACACTTGAAGTATGAAATTCAGAAAAATGTCGAAGAATGAGTGTTCTGTAACTCAGTGAATCCTTGATTCTGGGATCTAATATGTGAAATATAGTTAGTCTTATAAACCTTGACTCACTGTGTGATCAAAGTTCTTTCTATACCCACCCATTTGACAAGGACTGTGTACTAACTTTTATTGTTTTGCTTTTTATGTGACTGCATATTTTCTTTGCAAACAAATTGCCACCCTAAGGTGATCAAAGAATCCATACCCAGTGCATATTAGTGTTTTCTATTCTGCATATCCTACATGAGTGTTCATTTTGAAGCCAATTGGACAGCTATTT
The DNA here is from genome assembly GCA_004363535.1 of Dasyprocta punctata. Taxonomy (NCBI): domain Eukaryota; kingdom Metazoa; phylum Chordata; class Mammalia; order Rodentia; family Dasyproctidae; genus Dasyprocta; species Dasyprocta punctata. Next base: position 82,909 of record RJWM01001803.1, on the reverse strand, counting down.
TTTACAAGCCAATTCCAATGAAATTTTATGTTTGCAGAAAAGCACCCAGTTCTTGAACCCTTTGTAAATAAGCTCCAGTTCCATTCTCTTCTCCCAAGCAGACCTGCTGAATATATTTAATTTGCAATGGAAAGAGAAAACTTGCTCAGGGCATAGTTTCCAAAAATGTGTTCCTCCATCATATGTTATTTTTAGGGTTCCATAGTCCAATGAGTTTGTGAAATGGAAGGTTAAAATTAATTAAAACAGGATTTTTATGGAAAGATTGCTTAGGAAATTTAATGTGCTAATGAGCAATTATGAATCCCTGAGAGAGTGATAATGTATGTGGTTTCCTACATAGGCAACCATAAAAACCATGACTTTGGAGAACTGCTCAAATGACTAGTGTTCTTTCGCTTTTTCTCCAGTACTGGAAATTGAACCCAGAGCCTTCACACTGAGCTGCTTTTTCTTTTTCTTTCTTTTTTTTTTTTTTAAGAAAGGTCTCACTAAGTCACTAAGTTGCACAAACTGGGCTCAACTTGTAATCCTCCTGTCTCAGTTTCTCAGAGCATTAGGAGCACAGCTCAATGACTATCACCCCCAGATAAATGACTGTGAAATTCCAATCTTAAGACAAGAATGAATATTAAGTAAATACATCAGGCAAGAGGTAAGAGGAAAAATAAAATATGATAAAAATGGTGTTCAGAATCAGAAGGTGGTATCCATCACAATACTTCAGTTTAGGCTGCGTCGACAAATAGCGCCAATGTTTACTTTTTGTTTCTGCCTCCTGGTGATCACAGGATGAGTGAGTGCACTGACCCACACTTTCTGCATTCAGAGATGACAGCCAGAAGAGCCACAACCACCAGAATGTCACAGATCACCGTGGCAGTAGGAAGGAAATTTGGAGAGGTACAATCAGACTATTAAAAACTTCTACCATTTCTGCTTAGTTTCCATTAGCCAAAGCAAGTTACAATGCCATATCTAATTTAAGGAATTAGATTTCCAGGAGAAGAATAGCAGAATATTGGCATGAATATTCTTCACATCTAGACAGAAACTGAGGAGAGCTGTCTCCTCCAAGTCATACATTGTTCTATTACCCATTGACCCATCATTGCAGGTAAAAAGGCCAAGGTCCTCACCCCAACTCAGGACAATTCTGGTGAGAAATCCCAATATCCAAGGGGTTGACTGAGCAACTCCTTCTTAAAGTTTCATCATGCTCCAAAATGTCTCTCCACCCAGTCTCCCTTCTCCTTCCTTCCGATCCCTTCCCTTCCCTTCCCTTCCACAAGATGTTATCCCCAAAACCACTAAAGATCCTCTAACTTGGTAATCTCCATCTCAGAGCCTGCTTGATTTGAATAGTACAGAAGTATTAGACTATAATATATTACAATTTCCTTCAGATGATGTTCAAGATTCATGAAGCTCTAAATAGTTTATGTTAGCTGATTTTTAGAAAACACAAGTTACTTCTCTATTCTCCCGTTAATGAGAATTTAGATCTGTCTCAACCTTTTACAGTTACCATTTTATAGAGAGTCTTTTTATATGTTACTTGTTCATATATGCAGGAGCTCCTCTGATGTACATACTGTATAATATATACATATTTATATATATAGTACATGAATTCCAATGAAATAGAGTACATGCATTCTCAATTCTATTAAGTGTTGTAGCCTCCTGAATTAGTAGAATTGAATATAAATGGCCACTTATATTTTTCTAGGAATTATCTGTTTATATCCTTCCTTATTTTTCTGTTGAATTCTTGACCATTTCCTTATTGAGTTTTAAATGTATCTTCCTGATACTATTCTTTGTCAGATATATATATCTTAGATATTTGAAATATCTTCTCCTGATCTGTGATTTGTCTTTTAACTTCATGATGTCTGTCTTACAAATAAGAGTTAAATTTTAATGCAGTCAAATTTATCCATCTTTTTCTTTTGTGGATCATACATTTTCTGTATTGTTTAGAAAAAAGATTTCAAGTCTTGAAAATAATTGTATTTTCCTTTTAGGGATTATGGTTTTTGCTTTTTATACTTGAGCTATTTATCTACCTGTAATTTATTATATTTTTGTATATGGTATAGTGCAGTGGTGGTGAACCTATTACATGTGTGCCATAGTGGGCTATCTGTTATCATTGAAAGCTCTGAAAAAAAAGATAAAAAAATAAAAAAAGAAAGCTCTGAAAGGTTTGCCATCACCGATAGCATGGCTAAACATTTTTTTTCAACTGGCAGCCAACTGTTTCAACAGTACTTTTTCAATCTTGATATCCCACGTACATTCGTAATGTCATTTCTACAGAAACCTAAATGTATGCAAGACCCTTTTTTCTGTTTAATTAGTCTGTTTGTCCATTCTCAGACTACCATTAGTATGAATTAATTAATATGCCTTTATTGCAAGTCTTGACATTTGAAAAACCAAGTCCTTTCCTTTATTCTTCTTTAAAATTACCTTCACTATTCTCAACCTTTTTTTGTTACAAGTAAACTTTAGTATCAACCTGTTAACTTACACCAAATAAAATTCTCCTTTGGAATTTTGATTAAAATTACATCAGACTCATATATTAATTTGAAGATGATTAGTGTTTTTATGATATTGAATATTTCCATTTATGAAAATGGCATGTTTCCGAAGAGATTCGTTTTAACCACATACATTCCCATGTCTCAGCTTCCAGTGCTGTGATACCCAAGAGAACACTGGACTTGAAGGAGCAGCTTATGCATATGTATTGTTCTAGTTTTGTCTTTCAATATAAACAGATTAAATTTGGCATGAATGTGATTTGGAATGAGTGGTGCTTAAAGAATGACTGATGCCCCACTGGTGGAGTAAGGTAGTAGCATTTGAAATGAACAGAATGACTGAGACATTCAACAAAGGAAATACAGTTATTAAATTCAAAAGAGTTATGAACAGGCCTTAAACATTATATAGTAAAAACGAAGAAAAAAGGATTGCCCTTCACTACTGGGAGTAATGAAAGTTGGTAATCTGATTCATCCATTCAATAAATATTCATTGAATACCTGTTATTTTCTAGGCAATGTTCTGGCATTGGAGGAAGAGGAAGAAACAAAAAGACCCTGACCTTAGTGAATCAAGTTTCAGAAGGGACTCATTAAACATTTAGTAAGTACTGAACTCTGTATAAAAACTATAAATCACTGTTTGGGTGTTCAAGCAGCTTATGAGATGAACCGTTGTCATACCACCAAGAGAGCAATAATCAATGTCACGTCCCATAGTACGGAAGTGCAAGTGCACGTAAAGTTCGGGGGAAAATGGAGACTGAGAGTCACAGTAGGTTTCCTGGAGGAATACTACCTTAGGTTGGAATTTGATGACAGGAAGGATTAAAAGACACTGAAATGAAATTATCTTCCTACTCTGACAGACAGGGACTCAACATTCCTGGAAAAGAGAATCATGTTGGGAAATAGGAGATGACACTGAATAAATCAAATGAAACCAGATAATGGGGGAGTTTTGATCAACAGCAAAGGAGTTTGAATGTCTTCAGAGGGCCCTCCTCTTTCCTTCTCCTCTTTCTCCTTCTTGCATGGCCTGGGAACTGGCCTGATAAAAGCAAAACTGTAAGCAGTATTTGATTGATATGGAGGAGGTGTGCAAAGTGAAGAGATAAGGAATGGAAATGATGCTGTAGAACCTGAGCTACTGTGATAGGTCCCAGGCAAAGACAGCATGGTCCCTGCTTCAGGGAACTTAGAATCAATGTGGGAAAGCAAGATTTGTTTAATATTTACTAGCAAATGCTTGTGACCCAGATGTCCACTCAGACCTCTTGCCCCTTGGCTTGAGCCCTTACATCTGAGCCTAGCTAAATCTCAAAATCTTTCTCATGCTTTCTGAAAATCCACAAGGACTTATATCCCTCACGGTCACTCTGAATACAGCATCTGTGTCCATGTCCATTGCCTCTGTCTTTCCCCTTGACAGTATATACCCAGAACACTATCACTGCATCGGTTTCCGTGGAATACACCTTCTCTCCAAACATTTTATGAGTTTGGGTTTTAATTTCCTGAGGCATTGGGAACATAGAAAGTGATCATACACTTTCCCCACCTTTCTCAGTCTCCCTTCTCTGTCCCTCATTTCTCCTTTTCCAAATTAGTTTCAAGAGTTTCCTAAGCACTCTTTTTCTTCTTACATGTAGATCAATTCATTCTTCCACCAGTGCTAACCCCAAACCATCATAACCAAACAAGTTAAGACATTATTAAACAAAGGGAAAGATATGATTTCTTAATGGCAGTTAAGTTTGTAAATAAATAAACCAATTTTTTTTTCTCAAACAGAAAACACATAAAGAAAACAAACCAAGGCAAAAGATAAATATATTTTAGATGGTGTGGTAAAAGCTGAGGTTCTGTGGACTATAATAGTTCAGAGAAGAAAAAGATCAATCAAGAAGGGTTTTAATGGAGGAGATAGATTTTGAACTAGACCTTGAAGAAAGCTAGAATTACTATTACAGAGAGAGGGAGCAAAAGGTCATTCAAGGTAAGGAAATAACTTTAAGAAAAGCATAGAGAAAAGAGTGAGCCTGGCACCTGAAAGAAGAAAAACTCTCAACTGAGAATCTATAAACAAGAAAAGGCTGACTGTGTGCTGAGAACATTGGCTTTTCAGACTCAAGAGTTTGGACTTAATCCAATAAGAATCAAAAGAAATTCTAAAATATATACTCTGGAAAGCAGGCAATAAGGGCAACTTTGGAGGGTCACAAAAGCAAGGACCAGAGGCCCAAGGCCATCCAAGTTCTGTTTCTGGTCTCTGTGTGGTTCGTTCTCTCTCTCTCTCTCTCTCTCTCTCTCTCTCTCTCTCTCTCTCTCTCTCCCTCTGTGTTATCATTCTTAAATTTCTATTTTATATCCATTTTTTAATTTTTTTCACTTTCTTCTAATGTAAGTCACTAGCCATTATTTTGTATGTCCTTCACAGCCACTTTAAATTCTTTTCAAGAAAAATTACAATCAACTATTTAACAGTTGTTATACACCAATTATGTTAAGATACAATTCTCATCTTCAAGACGGAGTCTAAGAGTAAAGATAACTGTACCATGTGTGCAAATATCTAAGGAGAAAATGATAAATGTTATTTAAAAGATGCACATAAAATTCTATGACTTCGAAATGCATCATACTACAAGAAATAGTATCATTGAACTGATATTAAAAAGTAGTATAGAATAAATAAAATTAGAACCTGAAGTAACATCAGTGAAAGGTTTCTTGTGGGGAAGAGTAACTTGAGAGAAGAGTATGAAGTAATAAAGAGCAGAACATGTTCAAGAAACAGTTGAAATCTGACAGCATGAACCTGTGACTCAAGGAGTCAGCTAAAAGGAATAAAACCCTCTCTAGTCTATGCCCAAGGTGTGAGGTAGCCTTTGGAAAGTAACAAAATCTACCTCTAAAATGTTTATAGGAAAGCTTATGGAACACTGTGATAGGATAATATAGGAGCAACTAAAATGGAGAAGTAGAATAGATTGCAAAATCTAGAGGATTAGGGAGCTAGAGAATGAGCATGATATAGAGCTGGGCTAACACCATGCTCTCAATAAGAAGTGGTCACCTCCCATTTCTGGAGACCCCAAACTTGAATCCTAACCCATGAGAGACCTGAGAAGAAAAGACCTTCATCCTCCCCTCCCATATTTACTTTTCCTGGAGTTGTTGATGGCTGTGTGTGGTCTCTGGAACTCATCAGTCAAAAGACTTAGGGAACCACTAATGGTGTCAGCAAGTTCTCAGCCCTCAAAGATCTGGATGAAAGTTGCTCAAAACATGATCCCACTCATCATAGAAATCTATAATTTTTAAAAATGCAATCTATGTTGGTTGATGCTGGCTCTAAGATACCATTTCCTCTACTTAAAGCATTGGAGGAAGGAAATTTTTCATGGAAGCCTGGACACACTCCACCCCCACCCTCACCCCCACCCCCTGTCAAGACTTTCGAAGTCTTCACACTCCTGTAAAGAGCAGTGTTTCTCCATCAAGGGTGATTTTGCCCCCTTCTCCCAAGGAGGGGTGATTTTGCAAGGTCTGGGGACCTTGACTGTCGCATTTTTGAGGGGGATTACTATGGGAGTCTAGTTAGTCGAAGCTGAAGATGTGCTCCTAAACATCCCACAATACATGGGACAGCCCCATAAGGCAAACAACTATCTGGTTCAAAATGTAGGCAGAGCTAAGGTTGAGAAACCGTAATATAGAGTGAATAATTTCTCCCCCTCCTCCGCGCTGCTCCATCTTTGTGTGTGCTCAGCCCATGAGAGGTTCACTCCAATAATCAAAGCCGATACTTTTTTTGGCACCCAAGAGCAGCTGAGACCCTAAATTTTCCTTTAACACAAGCTGCCCTTTTTGGGAAAAGATGTGGTTTTAAATAGCATATTTTCTCAATACATATAGAATAAAGTTCTCATCCATACTCAATTATACTTGCTTTGCCAGGAAGAGAAAGAAAGAAAGCAAAGAATGTAAATAGTGTGGGTGATTCTGTCCCACGTTCCACTAGAGCATATGCCCCAGAGGAGCACGAGAAGGGAGATGTGAATCTGATGTTCCCTCAGTTGGTCTTGGTTCCCGAATTGCTCTCATAGTATGAGCATCTCACCATGCTGAGTGTGATTCAAGTGTTTAAAGATACATTTTTTGGTACAACATGGCCTCTAAATGCAAGCCAACTACTTCATCAGGTGTTTAGCTGAGAAAACAGAAATCTGTTCCAATGCTGGAGGAAAAACTGGCTGAGCTGGATGGTACAGCAGCCTCAAATGTGATGCATAAAAACGACCAAATATATTGCACTTTAAGGGTGAATAGAGGGATTTTTTTTCCTTCTGACTTCATATGATTTTTCATCTTGCTCCATGATATTAGAGCCAAACTCTATGTAAAATGCAACTCCACATTAGGTGGGAGGAGGGGCTAGAGGGTGGGGGAGAAACAGAGGTCTTGAAATAGAGCCTTGAGGGTTGGGATGGTGAGAAGAAGGAATGATGCAGAAGATAAGAAAGGCAAAGAGGAACAAGTGAGTATATTGCTGCTCTGTCGATTTGTAGAACTATTTCTCTGATAACTGGAAAGAAAAGCTTACTAATTTCATAAAAGGGAAGCTGTATGACAGGGATCTTACTTGGTTGCAACACTGACATTGCAAAGATATTACTGATTAGTGTAGGATCCAAGACAGTAAACCCACAATGTAATAATACCTGTAGATTTGTTAACTCTCTTTTCATGTGTGCCTCATGTAGAATTTCTGCAGCTAACTATTTTTGTCTGTTAATTCAATAAGTAATATGCTGGCTTGTTTTTTCACTTAAAAACCCAAGAAGTACTTGTATATGCCATCCATTCTAAACAGTTTGTTTAAATATTAAACAGCGAGTGACAATGACAGCTCCTGCAGGTGTGCCTTTGAAGACTGCGTTTGTATTGTGTGTGTAAGTGCATTTGCATGTGAATAAACAGAGAGGTTGAGAAGTGAACGGTCACCAGGTATCTATAAGTTTGCTTGTGCCTAGTCTGCCAGTGAGTAGCCCACTCTTGACAATTTGAAGAGGAGACTGTTCTTCTGATTGCTAAAATGAGATGGGGGGAAAAGAAAATTAACTCATAAATATTGCATGGGTCAAAACTTTTATGTGAGGTTTGAAAGATAAATGCTATAGCAATAATTTCAGAAATTCCCATTTTAATTAAATACAGTATTTTCAAAATTGTGCTGTGGTACATAGCAGAGGCTTTCCAACTTAGGGAACTTTCTGAATAATGCACTAAATAAAGGGAAAATTGTTCTCTATTCAGTACTATTTTCACCGCATAAAATTTTATAATGATTTTTTTTTTCATTTAGCCCCATGTTAAGGATATAGGTACTCTCAGAAGACTACGTTGCTTCCCTTTGTTGTCAAGATTCAGTTAAGTGCTTTTCAAATTTTTGAAGAGAATTTAGAATCCAGAATCAGAGAAATTAAATACTAAGTTAGAAATAGTGGGCTACTGGAAAGGACTCAGGAATGGAAGACTGATATCTAATAGGTTTTCACTGGTTTACTCAATTACATTACTAAAAAGCAAGTGCTATTTGGGTTCCAAAGACAGAACAATTTAAAGTAAATCCCGTAAATCTTTAGACAGAATTTAACCCGATTCTGTGAGAGTCTACAGTCCATATCATTGTCCCTATGAAATATTGCTTACTTAAAATTCCATGAATTCAAGTACATTATTTTCTAGCATAAATATATTCATATGCTATTATATACTATTCACTACACACTAATGGTCTGTCCAAATATTCCTATTCTATACCATTTAAATTAATTAGGGCAATGTAGTAACATATAAATGTCCAAACCTTCTGGGGTACACAAATAAATATTTATACCTCACACACGTCACAGTGCAATGCAATTCAAGAAACTGTCCTTCGTACTTTTCTTCCAAGAGGTAACCCAGGAAATCTAATCCCCTTTCTGACTCTGATATTACCATGCCAAATTCTAGGCCTCCCAGATATCCACAGCAAATGAGAAGAGAGTTTGAACAATCACTGAGTGGGTGGGTGATAACTAGGCCAGGAATGGGAGCTAACTAGGCCAAAAAGGGAATGTGTCATTTCTGTCAAAACAGCAGGATTCTCATCTGTACCCAGTCTAAATGGGACAGAGACTGAGATATGCAGACATCCTGTGTGCCCCCAAAAAAGGAAAGCAAAAGCAGTCTTGGTGAACACATAGCATCGTCTGTAAGAGAATTTACTTCTTCAAATAGAAAATGGACTCTATAGGTATTGGATAAATGCTGATGTCAAGTTCAAGTCTTGAAACATTGGGTTACAAGGAGGAGTACAATTGTGACACAAGAGTAATACATTTTGCAATAGGTAGCTTGAGACATTGGAAGAGAATATGCCTGAATGTTAGTGGGTGTAAACCAAGTAGCATCCTCATGATCAAATAGCCCATCAGGAAAATATTAATGGGGGGAAATTATCAATGGGTCAGATACGAAGTGCCTGGAGAACAGGAAAGAATGAGTAGAGACATGAAGAGAAGCAGATGGTTTAGGATTGAGGTATTTGAAAACATCATAGCTAACATTGTTTCTCTTTGGCCAAATACTGTATTGTTTGTTGATCTCCATAAAAATCCTTTAAGGTAGGTTGTATTACCTCATTTTACAGATGATGAAACTGAGTCATGAGGTTTAATCATTTACCCAAAGTCACACAGCTACAGAATGGCAGAGCTGGGGTCCAGCCCCAGGCTAAATCTAGCTCCATATTCTTTACACCAGACTGCCGCGCTAAAAGGCAAACATTGCTAGATTTCTTCTTTTACATGACTCCTACTTCATGGCACAGAGGCAACTTTTCAAAAATAAATGTGAAAAGCCAGATGTCAAAGTTCCAATATAATTTACCACCCACTGATTTATCAGACTGTATTAGGCCTTTTTTTTTTCTTTCCTGGTCTCATCTCTTCTATGCAAAGCAGTTATTTAAGGATAAGCCAAAGTGATAGATACCTCCTTGTGTGCAGAACCCTGGCTTTGCCATCTCAGTGAGAAGAAATACTGCTTATTTTCTCCACAGAAGAAAGTTCAGAACTTCCTTTGTAATTTTCCTCAGTGTTCATCAATCTGTAAGTGAAGCAGATACATTGTATCTGGCCTGTATGAAAAATATGAAATTTTATCAAAATTCCAGGAAGGCTAATAAGTCCTGGATAACACATGAACCAAAAAGGGCAGAGCATATCCTTTATGCAGGTCCTCCGCTTATCTCAGAGTTGACAAATGAATCTAGATGTCGTCTCTTTCTTTCTTTTTATCTATCCAGTATGCAGAGGTTTTGTATATTGGAGAAGAAACAAATAGAATTCTACAGAAAGACAAGCATAACAGACATGGATTAAGAGCTGCACCTCTGGGCTTTCTATGGAATCCTCTGGTGCTTAGGAATCCTTCTCGCTTGGTTTTTTGTAGTGTGACCATCTCTCGAGAACATTCTCAATAGCCTCTATAAACAGGGGTACCACTGATAATTTTTAACGACCTTTACTGTGCACTGATCAATAAGCATGGATGTCAGCCGATCAGGATGGCCACTGGCTGAAAGCAGGCAATCCAATTGTCCTTGTACTGGCCAGTGGAACATCAGCCTACCTGCCCCAACCTTGTGCTCTGCTGTTGTGACAGGCCCATAAAGGAGACTTGTGACTTCCTGTACATTCCCCCTGTGCTAAAGTGCATACTGCCTCTCTCCTCATGCAAGGCATAGATTAAAATCTACACTTTTTGGCTTTCAGCAGCATAGTATTACTTGCATTTCAAACCTTGCTGATTTATCTCACATAGCTAAAATTCTTGTTATATTTCAATGATTACTTTTTGAGATTGGTTGGTATGGGGTACACATCTTCTCACTTAAAAAATCATTAATTGAATCTACCCTCTTCTGCAAACTTATTAGTAGCTTATCTTCACTAGAATATTTAACTACTTGATACCCCTATGTACAGATATTGCAAAGGATCGGGTCTTTCATTTTGAGAGTGTAAATTCAAATCCTGGTATCTGCATTCTGGTCCCTAACACATTCTAGTGCCCACTCCTAATCTCTTACACTTCTCTTTAGCTCTAACTGTAGATCGTTATGCCACAGTTCAAGTCTATCTGCTCAGTGAACCTGGTCAATGCTTAAGGCAAAGACCACTAATTACCCCTCATACAAATTGCACTCTTCCTCTTTTTTAGTAGATGAAGCCCAGTTTTATTAAGACACGTGGCCATTCAGGCTTTCTTGTGGTTTTCTCTGGCTAATGTGGTTTAAGTGGAAGTGAACTGTGTGTATTGCGTGGTTGAGATTTTCATTTTTTAATGGAAAGCTGAGACCATGGTGTTGGTCACTGAACCTCCATCACCTAGATAAGGGACAGTGCTCCATGGAAGGTGGCACAACAGGAAGCTCGGGTTCCTAAAGGTCTCACGCAGTAGATCCACCTTGTCAGTCGGCACTCATTTTTCTCAACTTTATGTGAGACAGAATTACGCTTCTTTCCTATTTGAGCCTCTGTATTGGGTGGGGATCTCTTTGTGTGGGAGTCTCATCCATACCTAATATATCAGTGTATCTGAAACACTTCATTTTTTTCTAGGTTAAAACTTAACATATTCCAAATAAAGTGCACGGTTAAACTTGCTAAACTGTTTTAATCCTGTCCAATTTGGACTCCACACTTCATTTTTCTTTCTAGTATAAGAGGTAAAATACTTGGCAATTCATACGATTTATGCTGACCAGTCAGAATAGTTCTGGTGATGACTTCTGATTCACACGCGATGATTTACACCATCTCTGAATTTGGATGAGTACAACATGATTAGAATTAATTAGGCTATGAAGGAAGAAGTTTAGAAAGTGACCCACTGAGAAATACCATAGAAGCGAACTGAATCCTCACTGCTGTGTTCAAGGCTCTGTAGCCCCCTCAACAGGCAGTTCCTCGTGCTCCGTGGCACCTTCAATCCTGAGTACAAGTGATTTCAAAATCCCTGCCCTAGCCTGGCTTGATGGTCCACAGCTGTAATCCTAGCTACTCAGGAAGCTGAGGCAAATGGTCAATAGTTCAAGGCCAGCCTGGGCTATACAGCAAGAATCTGTCAGACTGCAAAGTGAAAAGGGCTGGGGTATAGGTCAGTGGCAGAAGGTCCTTGGGTTAAATTCCAAGTGCAGGAAACAAACCAACAAACACTCCTGTTTTAAACTGAAATCAGGAGCTGGGTTCTCCACCCACCCCGCTGAGGGTTATCTGGATCTGGATGACTGGAGACCACCCCAAGTTTTGGATATAGAGTTGTTTCTTTATATCCGTGGGTTACACATCTGTGAATGAAACCAATTATAGCTCAAAAATAATCGGGGAAAATTTTGTGCCTGTGTTAAACACATACAGGCTCTTTCCCCTCTTGGTACTATTCCTTAAATAACACAGTATAGCATGTACATGGTATGTGATTGTATCAGTAATTCAGAGATGACTTAAGGTCAATGAAAGGATGTGTATGGGTAGGTTATATATGAATACTATGCCACTTTATCTAAGGAACTTGAGTATTCAAAGATTTGCATAACCAAGGAAGGTGCTAGAACCAATTCCATGCTCAGGTGACAAGGGACAACTCTCTCAAGGACTGGCTGATTTTCTCTACTCAAAATCTGGAGCCCAGGGATGGGAACACCCCGCTCTTACAATGAGCACAAACTCCCAGGTGATGAAAGCGCTATCTCTTATAATTTTGGGCTCCCCTCTTTCTAATAGTAACCTCTACTAGGAAATAGGAATGTATCACTCCTGTGCTAGCTTTTATACTTCTGTAGGAAATATGACAAAATGTTTATACCTGGTAACATGAGGGTGGTGACTATATTGGAGACGTTTTCCAGTATGGGTAAAATATTTTATAAAACATTTTAAGCTTATGACATATTAGAGGCTCAATATTTATAAATACTAATGACAATAAACCCTAAATGATTGCCACAATTGCAAAAGATAAAAATGAATTCAGGTGGCTAATTGTTCTGTTATGTGATTTTTTTTTGTGATGTCACTGTCTATCAGGTTAAGGAAATCTAACTAATTTTTTCACAAAAATTTTCCTTTCACAAACTACGAATGGTATTTTTCTTTCTGAACTATTTCCACAATTGATGGAAAACATAATGTTCCAAAGTCTACTGTTAGTATCACACCAAGCTTTTTCAAAGTGGCATATTCTGTATTTCTCTTGTTATTTTGCTCACTCCAGAGCAAGTGGATGTTTTTTATTTTTATTTATTATTATTATTATTATTATTTTCTTGCTGTTTTGAGACAGGGTCTCCCTGTATAGTTCAGGCTGGTCTTGAGTTCACTTTGTACCCCAGGCTGGTCTCAAACTTGCAACAATCCTCCTGCTTTAGCCTCCCAAGTGCTAGGATTACAGGCATGCGCCACCATGCCCAGTGAGCAGGTGGATTTTTAAGCAACACTAAGCATGTATCTTTACTTTATTTCTAATGAATTTCCTTGATTATTCATTGAGTCTGTCTCTATAAATACAGAAATTTCATCTCTCTTGAATTTCAGTATTCAACTTCGTAAAGAAGTGAAGTGCTACAATGCAAATTTAATTTCTTAATGAGAGGATATAATTGTTATAGAAGAAAACAGGAGGTCTGGCATCTGGAAAAATAATGAAAATCCTGTCATAATTAACTAAAAACTAGGAATGCTCAGTTTTACAGGATGAAGTGAATTCTGGAGATGGATAGGAGTGATGGTACAACACCAACATGAACATATTTGATACCACTAATCTGTGTATTTTTTAAAAGTTTACAATAGTAACTTTTGTTACATGTATTTTACCGGATTGAAAAAGACAAAACAAGGAATTGCCATTATGGCTTTGTTGTTCATAATATCCAATTGATCTAACATTCCTTTTGATTGGATAAAAACTGAAAATGAAGCACAAGTTAATGGTAATAATCCCATCTTTATGAATATTCAGGACAGGAAGTGAACAATGATCTAAACCTGGTATTAAGTATTTTTAAAATAATCAACCAGGTTACAAGGAAACATGTCTACCTGTTTTGAAAAAACAGTAAGGGCTAGCTATAATGAGCACAAAGTACTTCAAAATAAACTGTGTTTCAAATATTAATGAACATGGCAGTATATATGCCTTATATATAGAAAGTATACATGGTTCCTCTTTAAACTTGAATATTTAATGTCAAAGATGTTGTATTAATAAACCTACACAGTACTGTGTGAAAAACTATCAACACCTAAAGATTTACCCCTGGTGGGGGGTTTCTGTTTATAAAGTGGGAATGATATCTAGACTCAATTTTCACAAAAATTACACATCATTTGAAGAAAACGTCCTGACATGTAATTAAAAATGTTCTATATTGAAGAGCCAATAGATTGGTAACCCCAAAAGGGTTAGAGAACAAAATGCAAGATAATAAAAAACACCATTGGAGATAAGAATGCATCGATTTTCCACTATGACAACTAGACGAAGTTGAAAATACTCAGCTGCCTTTGTTGGGACAAACTCAAACTTGGATTAGGTCCTTGAAATGAGCAGATGACATCTGAATAAGATGACTCATTGGGCTTTATACCATTTATACCATTACCTCTACTTCCCCGGCTACAAAAATCCTTCACTTTGGGGAGACTACAGGTGAAAAAGAAATTTGACACTTTCAGGGATTTAGTTTTAGTGTGCTTTGTAATGCATTACCCTTAGCAAATTTACCTCTATCTTTAGGATAATGATGACATCTGTCACAAAGCTTCTTACATTTTTCTGTCTGCTGTTTCCAGTGTCATATATCTGACATGTGATAACCTCCCTTTATTAACTCTAACCTTAGGGAAAAGATTTTATTCACTGTGGCTGGCCATATGGCTATTCTCGACCTATCTGCAAGCGTCTGACAAGACACACTGTGAGCTCTCTTATTCTGATGTTTCCATTTCTGATGCTGACCACAGTTTTTAAGTATAAAATCATCTTTACTATGGGTACATGGTCATCGGAAATTAAAAATAAAAAACCCATGCAGCCTCACTGTACGTGATAACCTTATTCTCCACTACATTAGCAACATTTTGTATCAAAATAAATTATTTCTTTTTTAACAGTTAAGCACTCGAATCCTTAAGCATTTTAGATTTTAGTAATCATCTTTGCTGGAATAAAAAATAGTGTTGATCAAAATGTTGTCTTAGTTGTTACTGACAGCTGTTAAAATGCTGCTAAAAATATAGCGCCAACTACTGAAAAGCTAACTGCTCCTGTGAAGTCCTAAGGAAAAATTCTAAATGAGTTTTTCGTTAGGTTCAACAGAGACTTACATTTCCTGCACTTGACCCAATGGACTGTTTTATTTTTTTCTGTGTGGTTGTGAACTGCGTGTAATACCAGAGAAACAATCTTGGCACATAATCCTAATGAGCACCCAAACTATGCAGTTATTTATGTAAGATTAGCACAGTTATTTAAAGGTGATGAATTCCCTCTACTAAAACATGAATATATGAGAAAGAAATAGCAGAAATTGAAAATGTCTTTATTTTTATTAAAATATACTGCTCTGACTCCCCCCCACTTCCTTTTCATCTACAGTATATAATTTCTAAATTTAGAACCTGAGTGTAGGCACAGTGAAATCTGATTTGCTTCTAATAATATGGCACACTAATTGTGATGCATGTGCTTTTGGGGGCTCCGTCCTCTCAAAATCTGGCCATAGAAATGTACTAAGTTTGTATATTTTCCATTTAAACTGCCTACAAACGCTACTGAGGTAGACAGATGAATAAACACTTAGGTAAACAAACCCAGAAATTAATGAGTAAGAAGAGCTAATACAAATACCCCTAAAAAGTCTAAAAAATTGAGTTTGAGCTATTTGGGTTATTAACAAAAACCCTGATATGTTTTGTATTTATCTTCTCGTCCACAATTTCTTATTTGCTTGCAGTGTTTATAAACTGTAGCATGTGTGTTTTGCAATAAACAAAGAAGTTCTATCTTATATTATTTCCCTATTCATCTTCTCTGTCAACCCCCTCCTTTTTCTTTCTTGTCTCTCCTAGTCTTTCTCAATTCTTTCCAACAGCTGGTAAGAGACAGGGGAAAAAATCCAAGCTTTTTAGAAAGAAAAAAAAATGCCAGCATGGTTAGGCTTATTAATGAAGTTAACTATGACTAAATGATTTAGCCTTTAGGTTTTAAAAATTATTTCATACGGTGGAATTATACGATACATAATGGTCTTTCTTGTCACTAAAGACATAAAGGAGAGGTACATAACACATTTCAAAGTACATTTCAAATTTTTTTTTTTTTTGGCTTACGATTTTACAGATTATACAACTCTATGCCTCCCTCAGTGTCAGCTGTTAAAGAAATGGGATTAGGGACAGAGAACTAAAGGGTGGCTCTACCCATGCTGAAATAAAGAGCTAAAGAGGATTTTTTTCCAACACAAACTTAGATGATATTAGGCTTTGTATCCGAAGTTACATAATAGAGGATATGATGTCACACATGTAAATTGCAAACTCTGAGTCGTGCACTTCGCAGCGGCAAACCTCGGGGCGTTTGACACTAATGGGATGGGGGAGGGAGGTGCGCCCAGGTTCAGAGACTGTGAACTTAGGGTGAACAATTGTCAGAAGAGAGATGTCTGGTGCTCCTTTCAGCTTTAAGCTGTTAGGCAGCTTATAGGAGATGAAGCGAAGATCCTTTTTCTGTGCTTGTTTTTTTTTTTTAATTTTCAATTTTTTTTTTGCAAAATTGTTCTTTTTGCAAAGAACAAATGTGCATGCTTAAAAGGCTGAGAACAAACTTTATTAAGAGACAGTTTTAAAAGCAAGTAAATAATAACACTACCAGGCACACACTTAACTAAGCTGATGGACGCCCTCATGAACGGGCATGGCAATGAAGAATACTAACAACCTGAGCGCCCAGGCTTCTCTTCTGCGCCACGAGCTCTCAAACCCAGCGCTAGTTAGATGGCTCTAAGCAAAACCCACCTTACCTTTGCTTTTGAACAAGACAAGGCACCTGTCTTCCACAACTGTTCTCTCAGAGATCCAAGAGAGGTAAATAAAGGGGCGAGTGGATACCTGAGAGAAATGTAATCATATGCCCTTCCAACATATGGGCAGATATCTAAATACTGTACTCGGACACCAAATCAAATACAACTTTGCCTGTCAATAATTACAAGATCCCTAACATAGCCTCCAAGATACGAGAGAAGCTAAAATATGTGGGTATATGGAGGTCCCCTCCCCACCATTTTTATGCGAAAAAGTATACATATATATATTATATATATATATATCTTAACCTTTTAATACCTTTTAAAACTATTTTGAAGACACGAAAAATACAAATTTGTGAAATGGCCAAAAAAAAAAATTCTTCTAAGTTTCTAAGATGTTGCTGTTCTAATAACCCCACTTCACACTACAGTTTGATCAAGTGGTCTAAAGCTGAAATTGATTAAAATAATGGTGGGAATATCTAAGTAAGTAATTTTACAGCAAATGATTTTGTAACAGTGGAGGAAAACACTGAAGCCCAATTGACTGCTTTGGCAAATGGAATTTACATTCCATCTGTCACCTGAAATGGTGGGTTCCTTCCATCCAGCATTTTATCAAACATGCAGAGAAGCTGAAGGGAACACCTGTATACCAGCACCTGGATTCCTCCATTAACATTGTACCACAGGCTGTATACGCTTTATCCATTTTATCAACCCGTCAATGTCTTCTTCATTCATTTTCAGACTCTGTTTGTAGACCTCAGTACACTTCTAAGTGACTCTTTTTAAAGTTAATTTTAAAGTATACTATGTTAATTTCGAAAATACATTAAATATTTTCTTGGTCTCACCTCAGAGATACGTATCTTCACCAATATTAACCTAGACGCCATTCCCACAAATAAGAAACAGGGAAAAGCTCCTTTTGCTGGAGGTCACAATGCCAACAGCAGCGAGTGGAGCGGGCGACGAGGCAGTGGGAAGCTCTCTATTCCCACGGTGGGACCACAGCTGAAGGAGGACTGTGGTGGCTCGGGGCAGCTCCCTGCTTAACCCTGTTCTGTGTGGGAAGAAAGAAGCAACTTTCACAGCTATTTAGAACAGAACTGGAAAGAACCGGGGCTGGGGGGCGGGGGCCTGAAGCCTGTAGAAAACTGTAGGAAAAGGCGTGTTCAGCCCGAAAGCGGTGGTGTGCGCACGGTGAGTTCCGGGGATTTAATTGAGTCATAAAGAATAACAAGCAGGTGAACCTGTCCGGAAACGGCGGTGACACTCGCACTCCCTCCACCCCTGGGTCTGGGGAACGCGGCGGTGGCGGAGTCTGGGGCACAAGCCTCTCACACCCGCGAGCGCGGCCGAACCCGCGCGCGCACCCTCACGCGCACACACGTCTCCTGACGATGGTGACCGGTGTGCCGGGGGGCTGGGGACTTGGCGGAGGCTCCCGAATCGGGAGGCACGGGGCAGCTCCGCAGAGCAGCGGGTGCGGGAGAACCCCGCGATCTGGGCGGCAGGCTCCCTGCGCGCACCCCCAGCCCCTCCCCCACTCCCACCCCGCAGCCGCCAGTTCGGTCCCCCTCCCCTTTCACTTTCGCATCTGCGTAGGTGTCTGCCGAGGCTGGCGCGAGGGCGCGGGGGCGCGCGGGGCGGCGCGGGGGCGCGCGGCGGGGGAGGGGTCCTGGCTCCCCGCCGCGCTCCGAGGCTCCCAGCGCCGGGCGTCTGTACCGCCGTCAGCGCTAGGGGACCGGCGGCGGCCGCCGCGCTCCCTCCACGCCCCCGCGCGCAGACACCGCCGCCCGCCCCTCCTCGGCGCCCCCCCACGGCGCGGTGGGGGTGGGGCGCAGGCGCCTGCAGCCCTGGAGAGGTGGGGAGAGCAGTAGCTTCCCGGGGTGGGCAGCGCTGGAGCAGGAAAAGAAACTTTTCCCTCCCGGCCCCGCGCGTAGTCCCCAGCCCTCGCCTCCCGCTGCGGGTGGGACCTGCACCTGAGGCCCGGCGCGAGGCCGGGGTCGGACGTGGTGGGGGGCGCCCCGGGGGTACGTGCATTGGGGTTCCGTTCTCTCACGGCCTCCTGTCAGCGGCTGGAGCTGGGGGGGGAGTCACTGGCGCCCCTCGTCCAGTTTCCCACCAGCCCGTGGCTGGACGCTGTGCTGCCTCCAGCCGGCCGGGAGGGTGTGACCCGGGGAGGGGGCCGTGGCGTTGCTGGCTCCCCCTGCGGCCACCCCCACACTCACACACACGCACACTAACGCGCGCGCTCCGCCGCCGCCGAGCTGTCACTGGCCACCCCCAGGCCCGGGCCGGGGGCGCCGGGAGCAGAGCGGCCGGACCGGCGAGCTCGCAGATCGCTGGCGGCACCAGCGGGGTGGAGGACCCGGAGCCCGGGGACAGGGGCCTGCAGGGGGCGGGCGGGTGCCCACGAACCCCTCTGCGCGATTTGGCGCCGCCGCCTCCTGCGGGGTGCCAGCGCTCCTGCTCTGTCGCTCTACCCACCGTCAGTAGGGCGACCGCCGGGATTATCATCCGCTCCATCCTCGCTGCCAAGCGGCTCGTATTGGACTTGCTGGTGGCGGTGGCGGCGGCGGGTGTCTCGCTGCCCCCCTCCGTCCGCCCCAGCCTCCCCACCATGTCCTAGAAAAGGTGAGTGCGGCGCCCGTCACTTTTCGCGGACAGCGGCGGGAGGGGGCCCTCGGAGCGCCCGGAGGCCCTGGGCTGGCAGGGTCCGCGCTGAGGGCAGAGGGCGCGGGCTGGCGCTGAGCTGCGGGCAGGAGGCGCGGTGCCCGCAAGGCCGCCTGGAGCAAGGGTGCCAGGCGGAGGGCGCGCGAGCGCGGCGGCTGCCCTGGCACCGTTCTAACCTAGATTTTGCAAGAAGCTAAAATCCTGGGCAGGACGAGCCCTCCCCAAAGGAAGTGAAAAACTTAGTAAAAGAGACACGTCCATTCCTTTAATAATGAATAATTTGGCTGCGCCGGCTGAGTCTCCGCCACCGCTGCGCAGGTCGGGGCGCTGGGGCTGGGACTCCCCTGGCTCCTGCCAGCCGCCCGCGCACGGTCAGGGCGCGATCCCTGCCGGGTTGCTCCGCGGGCGCGTAGGGCGGTGACGCCGGGCCCCGCGGGAAAGTTGGGAAGCTCGGCGGGGATTCCTGGATGCGGGGGCGCCGGGGGCCTCTCCACGCCGGGGACTTTGGGGCACCGGACTCGGGACCAGCTTCTGTCGCCGCTGCTGTCGCCCCTTCCTTCAGGGAGTTGCCGGCCAGGGCGGCGGAGAGTTCGAGTCTCTCTGGGTTCGGGGTCGGGAATCCCGAAGCTCCCCGAAGTGTAAAGGGGAGGAGGGGCCTTAGGGCGCTGGGTGCTTCTCCTCCCCCATGGCTTGGACGGGCGCCACGCAGCTGCCGCCGCCGGCCTGCGGGTCGCCGAGGGCTGGGGGACCAGATTTAGGTGTGTACGTCACTGATGCTGACTCCGGGCCAGTCTGGAGCCTGAAACGGAACCTCAATTGGAGGCGCCATAAAGTCTTTAGAAATCAAAGTTAAGAAGCAGGCCTGTCCCTTACTTGGTGACTGCAGGGTTCGGGTGGGCGGGGGGAAAATCGAGGAGAGGGCTGTGGAGGGAAACGGAAATTTCTTGGTGCAGACACCTGATCCTTAGAAAAGAGTTGGTTCCTTTCCTCCGCCTGTATGTTTGTCCCAGTTATGTGCACACCCCCTTGCACTCATTATAAAGTGAACATCCTCGATAGTGAGCTCTCTTTCCTATTAGACTAGTGGAAAAATCCAGTGCTAAAGTGGTCGGCAGAACCACACTAAGGAAGGAGAGTGGCAGCTCTTGACCCCTTGGCACTTTTTGGGGGGTGGTGGGGGTGGAAGGCAGGCTGTGTTTAAAAGGCTTTGGCGGCACTGAAATCACCCGCTTTTCCTGCACGGTTAAAACAAGGAAATTCAAATCGAGTGGGAACGTGATCCTCCTGCTCGCTGGCGGCGGGCACTGCGGCTGCTCGGCCGGGAGGTAACTCCGGAGACGCGGCGGGGGCGGGCGGAGGAAACTGCAGGTCTGGGGCTGCCCACCCGGGGTCCTCCCCGGGTCCGGGCTGCCGCTCACCTGACGCTGCAGGTGGACAGCGTGAGGGGACAGCGCGTCGACTGCTCGCGGAAAAACCGACTTCTTCCGCGTCACCGCACTTTTCTAATCTCTCTAGCTGCCCAGGGGTTGGCCGGGAGGAGAGCAAGGTAGGCGAGCGCGAGATGGCAGTGGTCAAGCCGCTGGGGCAGAGGGCAGCGTGAGGGCGTGGGGAGCTGGGGTCGTAACCAGCCCCCGGGATCCCAAACACCGGCCGGCGCTGCGGCTTTAAGGAAGCTGCCGAGTCCAGGCTGTGTCGCAGCAACTTTGTATCAGTCATGTCGCCCGCCAGGTGACTGACAGCCTCGATTGTCCAATGAGAAGCTCGCCTGACCTGTGCGGCGTGGAGCCCTGCTTCCCTGCGGGCCAATGGGAAGGGCTCAGGGGGGCGGGCCAGCAGCGAACTTTATCTGGACATGTGACCCGCTTTTAAAAGGGCCGGCCCTCCAGCTGGCCCACTCCCCCTCTGGGTTGTCATCCGCCCTCTCTCCCTTCCTCCCTCCCTCTCTCCCTCCCTTTTTTGCCCGCCCTGGCCCTGCCCCTACCCCTACCCCCTCCTCTCAGCGCCTCCGCGCCCGGGGTGTCATTGGGCCCGAGAGACTCGGGCTAACTTCAGGCTGCTGGGAGGAAGCCTGTGCGGTCACCTGGGTGCAGGAGCCGTGCCGCCGCGGGCTCTCCCGCAGCAGGGAGAGCGGCACTCGCCGGCCTGGATGTGGTTGGATGTTGGGGGGCTCCGCAGCAGGGGTGTCGCGGCGGTGGCAAGCGCTGCAACAGGTAGACGGCGAGCGACGGACCCCGGCCGCGGCAGGTGTGTAGGGGTGCGCGGCGGGGCGCCTCTCCCTGCGCGGCGTGCGGCGGCGGCGTGGAGCGTGCACTTTGCAGGGAAAAGTGACTGCGTAATCCGGAGGCACAGGCAGTATGGTGCTGTGTGCTTGTTGTTTTGTTTTGTTTTTTCCACTTTTCCCCCTCCTTTGGCCGCCAGAGGACTATTTTGGGAAAGTTTGGCCACTTTGAATAAATGCCCTCTAAGGAGCAGCTCTAACCGCCTCTGGCAGTGGGAGGTCTACCACCCTTCGCTTTCCCCAAAGAGAATTTTTGGATCGTTTTTTTTTTTTTTTTTCCCTTGTGCAAATTTTAAAGGACGTTTGAATAATATTTCTTTCCTCTGTCAATTGCGGAAGCTCCCAAATCTCAGCCGGAGGTGTAGCGGAATAAGGGCAGTTGAAGGAGATATAGATCCTGACAGACTGCGTGGAAGGGGCTTTGGAAATTCGTGCGTTTCCCGTTCTCAGGTTTTCCCGAAACTCTTGAGAGAGGCTACAGCTTTCTGTGTCATCAGAATTGTAAGAGCAGAGGAGAAGGGATGAAGCTTTTTTGGGGTGGCATCCTTACCGTGCTGAATTTTAGGTGCGTGGCTTTTCCTCCTGGCTTGTGAAAGACCAGGTTCAAATCGTGATGGGGTATGACACCATCAGTTTTCATTATTTATCCTAAGAGTTAGTTGAACAACAGCTGAATTTTAAAGGCACCAAATTGGCTCGTTAATATATCGCCATTTCTCTAGGTTCTGTTATTGATATTTATATAGTTATGATAACAGCCATCTCCATCTGTGAAGACTTGCCATGAAGTTTTAATTTCATGTTTGCCGTCAAGGCGTACTCTCATGGAAATACTTGAGAAGTTTTTAAGAAAAAATCTAAAGTAGAACTTTTTTTTCTTTAAGGTAAGACAGTTTTGTTTGTGGATTTTGAGAAGATCAGGTGGCTCAGTGAATTAGGTGAGTGAATAGAAATCCAGTGTGCTCAATTCTAACTGGTTCTCCTGCTCTCCTAGGTGACCTTGGGCAGATTTCTTTTATTTCCCTCACCTGTAAAAGAGGAAGGTACTAGTTCTGAAGAACAGAATGAGAGAAAAACAGTTTACAGTGCACTTTTTAAACTCTGCAACCTATCGATGACTAAAATTCTTAAGGCTTAGTCTTTGAGATTCCGTATTATGGTAAAATTACTAGAAGACGATGCCACTAAAATGTTGGGGGACTATTAAAATTGAAATAATTTTCAGATAAAGTATAAATTCACAAGAATCTTTAACAATATTCAGGGGGGACTTACTTCCTTGTAGAAAAGCGCATTAAACACTATGAAACATAAAATTTAAAGTCAAGTATTCCTTTATAAAAATAGTGTTTGAGAGCATGCATGATTTAAAGTAGAACCTCCATCAGTGTTTTTCATACTTATATGAAGTTCCTTTCTATTTTGGGGAGACCATTTATATTAAAATTAAAGGTTCATAATGGTTTTTACCTTTGTCCTAAGAGTCTGTTGAATAGTATCCATTGGGAGGCATACAAGCCTGATTTTAATTAAGATAGTTAGGTATCTGCTGCTTCTTATACTTGAGTAACTAAAATTTTATCCTCTGTCAAATTCTATGAAGATCATACTTACCTACTAGTATTTTCATTAGTAAGTTCCAGTTCTGCTCCAGACAACTTGGGGTTTCCTGGACAACATAGGGAATAAGTTTCTAACCTGATAAATTTGTTTTCAGAAAAAGACTAATAAAAATTATAGGGAGAAATCAGCGTATTTCAATAATCCTACCTTTAAAAAAAAGTCTGATCTTTGAAAAATGTTTGCAGTGGAAGTCTTGCAGATGCTAACTGTCCATTCCTTCATATTTGCTGTCAACCTTTACTCTATTTCCTTTGTTGAAAGAACATGAGGTTGGTAGATGGCAATACCTTCAACGGAGCTAATTTAGATTTCCAGCAAAGCCTTTGGCAAATTCTTTAATACTCATCCTGTCAATAACATGGTGAAGTACCAGCTGCTTTATGATATTGTTAAGAGAATGCAGGGCTTATGAAATAGGACTTGGAAAGTTGCGATCAGCTGTCCGATGTTGGCTGATAAAATGCTTCCTTGTACAGTGCTTGCAGACAGACCTGGGTGCTGTCTCTGTCACAGGTTTTCTTCAAGTCTTCTATAGCCTTACAGATCAGAGTGAGGAAAAGTGCCCCTCAGAATAGTGTTAGGAGATATTCTATGATAAAAGGGTGCAGTGGCTAAATTACCTAGAGAAGGCTAAATTAAATAGCAAACTCCTTTCTTCACTGTATCTCTCAGGGCGTTCAGCATGCAAATTTGCACTGTGAGTCTCAAAAAAAAATGCACTGAATGACCATCCTTCTTGAGTGACAGTTGGGGGGGTGGTTCTTTGGAGTGGGGCCTATGTGGGGATTCCCCCTTCCTGCTCAGTGCAGAGAGTGCTGTTGCCTACAACCAAGGGAGATGGTTGTGGGAGTTAGGAATGTGCCCAGGAGGACTTTGGTAAGGTGCAGGGGGAACCCCCAGGCTTTTGGTTGCCTGGATGAAGGTGCAGTGCACCAGGAGGAAGAATAGAGTTTGGGGGACTAGAGCATGAGATCCACACGTTGTGACCTAAACACAAATCCACATATTGTTTTGATGATCAATAAATTTGGAAACATCTATACCTTAATATATATTCATTTCATGTTTGGTATGGAGAGGACAGAGTATTCTTAGGCACACTTAGAGAAAGCACATAATTGCTGTACTTTTCAACCATAGCTATGAGTAAACATTTTTTTTTTCAGTAAAGCAACAAAGTCTAGTATTAGCCATTTGGGTAATATGTGCTAGTCCCCCCACCCCAACTTTAAATTGGCTTTTATCCATAACAATTTTTCGGGAGGGCTGGAATTCCCAGCTAACTACCTCAACCTTTGTAATTTGATTTATTTTCTACTGTTTTGTGATTGATTTTTTATTAGGAATTCATAGAATAATGTTCTTTTAAGTAAAAGCATGCAAGCATAATGGTAGCTTTTAATGTCCACAAACTGAGTATTGATTATCGTATAATAGTTTAACGTTTTTTATTTGCGCTTTACTATCCATCTGGGACATAGTCGTGAAACTGATAGTTTCTGCCTTCTCAGAACTTAAAATCTGTTGTAGAATACAGAAAAGTAAGAAGTAATTATACTCAAAATATTGGACATTAAATTTCATTGTCGATCCTTGTGTTTAGTGACAGTTTATTAAGTAGAGCCATTGTATTTTCAGTGTCAATAAGTTCTGTAGCAAAAGAATTTTCGAGTATCATTTTTTAATGAGGGAATGGGAAGGAGGAGGGAAGTAGTTGCAAAGAGGGGAAAGGGCTAGAGGCCTGAAGCAATGCTTGTGTATAGAACTGCTGTAGAATGACTGGGCCTCTCTGGGGTTGTAGATTGTTTACAGACTTGAAACATGCATGCTGACTTTTATTATTTATTATTTATTTATATTGATATTTAGTTCAATTAATTTAGTTTTTGACAGTACTGGGGATTGAGCCTAGGACCTTCATATGGAGCTGCATCCCTGACCCTTTTTTATGTTTTGAGACGGGGTCTTTTGCTAAATTGCTCAGGCTGGGCTCGAACTTGTAGTCCTCCTGCCCATCCTCCCAGAATGCTGGGATTAGTTAGTGCCATCAGGCCTGGGTAGACATTATTTTCCAGACATTTTGAAATGCACACATAAAATTTCACTGCAAATGAGTTTATTTTCTGCAAATATATTTCTTTAAAGTGCTAGGGTTGATTTAAAGTTTAAATCATGTAAGGGTGATTTTGCACCCTGGAGGCGTTTGGTATTGTCTGGAGAAGATGCTGGTTGTCACAACTGGGGCGGGGGGAGTGCTCCCCACATCTAGTGCGTCAGGGAAAGTGCTGAAGGCCTTACAGTGTTCAGGGTAGAGCTCTACAACAAATACTTACCTGGTCCAGAGTATCCACAATGCCAAGGTTGTGAGATCCTAACAGAGAAATCCTGGGATCAGATTTCAGCTTAGCTGGGAATATGGCTCAGCTGCACAGCGCCTGCCTGGCAAGCCAGGTCCTGAGTTCGATCTCTGGTACCAAAAGTAAAAAGAAATTCTAGCTCTGCCACTTATCGCCGGGGCCTGTGCCTTCATTTTTCCATGTGTATTATTTAGATAATACTTTCATCGGCTGTATAAAGTTGTTCCTAAGGATATGTGAACATAAAAGGTTTGTAAAATCATATTGAATTTTACAGTGCATAAGAATTATGTAACCACAACCAGCTGTGAACCAAGTTTATGGGTTACAGCTAATGGCTAAGACTGCACATCTAAAACAATCCAGTGGGCACCTTGAGGGCGGGGCCTGTTCCTGTTTGTTTATCACGGCAGACTTAGGGACTGGTTTTAGGCCCAGCATGTAGCAAGTACTAGGTAAATGTTGTTAGTTTGTGCTGTTGGGGTAGAACCCAGGGCCTTATACATGCTAGGCAAGTACTCTGCCATTGGTAAATCCTGTTGAACGGATGCCTAAATTTTTAGGACCCTTCTCAGACTTCCTCCCAGTCGTTACTGAGCATAGAAATGTCTGTCTTTTGGGGATCTTCTTTTAGCTGTGTTACCACTAGGTTGAGAGCATGTCAAAGACTTGGATGGTGCTGAAGTACAGAGAAGGGTCCTTATGTTCCTGCAGCCTCTCTGATCAATCTCTGAACCAACTCAATCAGGATACATAAACCTTTACTTTTAAAAGTTGACATAAAATCATCTCTACCACTACTCTACCTTCGTTAAGTCTTACTGCTTTAAAAATAATTCTGAACTTACTTTTCCATGATGATTCACTTGGTAAGTTTCTATTTGGCAGTGGTAACTTTGATTACGGTTCCATATAATTTTTAACAAGGGCTTATACGTATTGGATATGGGAAGCTGCTTCTATGTAATCAAAAAACTCTCAAAGCTTTGGTGTCAGAAGATTCAGTTTTAAACCCAATTTTGTCACTATGCATTTGACTTTGAGCAAGTACCCCACATTATAAATCCTCAGTTTCTCCTCTGACTGCCTCATCAATCCTCAGGATTACTTTGAGTATTACTTTATATGCATGTAAGTAAACATTTGTAAATATCCTCTGCAAATTCCAAGAGATGTGTTAAATATGTTACTTTTATTTGGATGCAAAATAGTTGTATTTAGTTTCTTATCCTGGTTTCTGGACAAGTCAGAGTCAATATTATGCTTTGTCAGCACCTGAGAAGGTAAGTCTTACTGTAACTAGGAATATTGTTTATAGTAAATAGTACGTGTATGTGTAGTTCTATAAGGGAAAGTTTAGAATGTCTTTCAGCATGGTGATACTGCTACTACTGAATCTAACTTTGTAATGTAAATTTATTTGTCAGCTATGGAGACCAAAGGCTACCCCAGTCTCCCTGAAGGTCTAGATATGGAAAGACGGTGGAGTCAAGTTTCTCAGGCTCCAGAGCATTCTTCCCTGGGCCCTACAGAGAGGACCGATGAGAACAACTACATGGAGATTGTCAACGTAAGCTGTGTTTCCGGTGCTATTCCAAACAACAGTACTCAAGGAAGCAGCAAAGAAAAACACGAACTACTCCCTTGCCTTCAGCAAGACAATAATCGGTCTGGGATTTTAACATCTGATATTAAAACTGAGCTGGAATCTAAGGAACTTTCAGCTACTGTCGCCGAGTCCATGGGTTTATACATGGATTCCATAAGAGATGCTGACTATGCCTACGATCAGCAGAACCCACAAGGAAGCCTGAGTCCAGCAAAGATTTATCAAAATGTAGAGCAGCTGGTGAAATTTTACAAGGAAAATGGCCATCGCCCTTCCACTCTCAGTACTGTGAGCAGGCCCTTGAGGTCCTTTGTGTCTGACTCCGGGAGCTCCATGAATGGTGGGGTCTTGCGTACCATTGTTAAAAGCCCTATCGTGTGTCACGAGAAGAGCCCCTCTGTGTGCAGCCCTCTGAACATGACATCTTCGGTTTGCAGCCCTGCTGGGATCAACTCTGTGTCCTCCACCACAGCTAACTTTGGCAGTTTCCCAGTGCACAGCCCCATTGCCCAAGGAACGCCTCTGACGTGCTCCCCTAATGTTGAGAACCGAGGGTCCCGGTCACACAGCCCCGCACATGCTAGCAATGTGGGTTCCCCTCTGTCAAGTCCCTTAAGTAGCATGAAATCCCCAATATCCAGCCCTCCGAGTCACTGCAGTGTAAAATCTCCAGTCTCCAGTCCTAATGTCACTCTGCGCTCCTCTGTGTCCAGCCCTGCAAATCTCAACAACTCAAGGTGCTCTGTTTCCAGCCCTTCCAACACAAACAACAGATCCACGCTTTCCAGTCCGACAGCCAGTACGGTGGGGTCTATCTGCAGCCCTCTAAACAATGCCTTCAGCTACACTGCTTCTGGCAACTGTGCGGGAGCTGGTGCCACCCGGGATGCGATTCCCAGTCCAGACACCCACGAGAAAGGTGCTCACGAGGTCCCTTTTCCTAAGACTGAGGAAGTCGAGAATGCCGTCTCCAATGGTGTGACTAGCCAGCTCAACATTGTCCAGTACATCAAACCAGAACCAGATGGAGCTTTCAGCAGCTCGTGTCTAGGAGGAAATAGTAAAATAAATTCTGATTCTCCATTCTCAGTACCAATAAAGCAAGAACCCACTAAGCATTCGTGTTCAGGCACCTCTTTTAAAGGGAATCCAGCGGTCAACCCATTTCCATTCATGGATGGCTCATATTTTTCCTTCATGGATGATAAAGACTATTACTCTCTATCAGGAATTTTAGGACCACCTGTGCCAGGCTTTGAGGGTAACTGTGAAGGCAGTGCATTCCCAATGGGGATTAAACAAGAACCAGATGATGGGAGCTATTACCCTGAGGCCGGTATCCCCGCATCTGCCATTGTTGGTGTGAATTCAGGTGGGCAGTCCTTCCACTACAGGATTGGTGCTCAAGGTACAATATCTTTGTCACGATCAACGAGAGACCAATCTTTCCAACACTTGAGCTCCTTTCCACCTGTCAGTACTTTAGTGGAGTCATGGAAATCACACGGTGACTTGTCCTCTAGAAGAAGCGATGGATATCCAGTCCTAGAATACATTCCAGAAAACGTGTCGAGGTAAGTTGGTTTTTCCTTCCGTTTTTTTTTTTTTTTTTTGGTCTTTTGAAAATTACGGCTTTGCAAAATGTTGGAAGGTTAACTATATATAGGGTTGAGAACTTTCAATACCTTTCTGTTTATTGTTTTTTGTTTTAAGGATAGTTTGTGGACGCTCTTTGCTTGTTGGTATAATGGTATTACTTTTTTTGAAGCAGAGGAGTAAAAAATTCTTAAAATCTCTTAGATAACACTCATGTTGACTCTGAAAAAGCATATATAGGTGGTCTACTATTGTCTTTTTAGGTACTTGGAGAATGTTTGTTTTCTACTGCCAGTTACTGTGTTTACTTTAGCAGACAAGGGAAGTCTTTTTTTTTTTTTTCCTTTAGCTTTTTGCAGACTCCCTGTAACTGCGTCAGATTACTTTCCTTGTGGTTTTAGTCTTTTTCCTTTTACGTTTCCTTATCAATTACATAACTGATTGTGGAAAAAATAAAATGGACCCCTAAACCTGTTACCCACAAGTTTCTCTTCTTCCCTCCCTTTTCGGGGTATGTTAATTATATGAAAGTTGTAGTTTGTCAATACAAATAAATCATTTCCTTAATTTTTGAGGATTTTTAAACTAAAATTACTAACTGGACAGTTTTGCTTTCTTAGTTATGTTGATAGTGAAATATTTATGTCACTATGGTATTGAATCGATATATTTAGAAGTTTTCAGATCTGTAAGGAAACATACTTATCAACCCTAAAATATCTCTTGGCTTTCCTTATTACAGTTAACATGTTGTATATATTTAGAACAACAAGGAAGAGGTTTTAGATATGAGTGTAAAGGGTGGTTCTAACTTATGCAATGAATACTTGCATTGGACTTTGCTTTAGTACTGTTTTATTACATGACTGTGATAAATGATTCTTTGTGGATATATTAAGAATACATTTTCTACATATAGTTCATTCCTTTGGTATCTAAGGACATGTATATGTTTTCCTCCATTTACCTAAAAATTTATCTTGTGTGAAGCCTGTCCATCCTGGTAACAGGATACAGTCCATAGAGTTTATTTTTTTATGTGTTTCTCTCCCCGACTGTTATTTTTCCAAACAAAAACAGAAACTTTCCGTTTGTAAGTTCTTTTCCTTGTCACTGGCTCAAACCTTGCTCCTCTTATTTTTATGGAGGCAAGCATTCCATAAAGTATACATTGTATACTTACAGCTGTCTCATAGCATGAACGGTTCAACAAGGTTCTAATGCTGTCTCTTAAACTCCAAACTCTAGGGCGAGTCACAGGTAGCATGGCTGTTAGCAAAAAAACTCGGCGTGTTTTACTGCTGGCACTTTAATCTCCTTTCGGAGGAGACAGTTTTTGCACATGATGTGGCTGTTTTTGTAAGTGATAGTTTTATGTAGTCTGAGATGGCATTGACCGGTGCTAAGGGCATCCCAACCCTTATTGAATCACCAGTTCTGCTGCTCACTGGCTCTTAGCCCGCTGCGTTCATTTCTTCACCTATGCTGTAGTTTCGTCTGTCAGAAGTGGACTAATTCAAACTGTCTTTAAGGTAGTTAAGACAATTTATGAGTTAAATTATCAGAATGGCTGAAAATAATCTGGTACATCAGTAATCATTACCTACTTTTTAGCGGTTGTTTTAAAGTTTTATAATCTGTTTATTTTTTGGTAGAGAAAACTAATAAAATTTTTACAAGAAATATTTGAAAAAATTAGGTAATTTTACAAGAAATACTTCTATAATTTCTTATGATTAAATGGATTTTTTTAAATGATTAGTGCCACATATTTGATTCTATGATTCTGTTTATGCTCTTTTCAGTTATGAAGTCTATTGCTTTGGGTAACGTTATTTTGGGTAGAAACTTTATAGCTATGATAACTAAAATCATTAATTCTTATGCTTGTTCTGTATCATGTTTTTATTATTTTGATTGTGGTTTTCACACTTAACCCATGCAACTTCTCCTAACCAGTGACCCACTGATCTTTAACCTATCCTGCATTTGTGGGCATGTCTTGTGAACCCCTGAATTCCTTGTGTTTGGAACATGATAAAAGGAGATACATAATCTGTTTATGTATATACTGGTTTTATGCCAATTTAGTTTTTCAAGCATTTGACTATCACAGTTTTAATGTTATTTAAAATCTCTTACAGATTAGTAATTCTTTACTGCCTTACCTAGTATTACTCAAGCCTGTTTGTTTTGTTTCTTCCTCAAAGATCAGAGGATACTTAGATCTTTGCCCAAATTTTAGTATATATGATATGATAATCAATTTGACTTCCAGGCCTCATCATTAGGCTCTTATTTTGTATCCTGTGGACGAAAATCCAAGCCTTTTTGCCTGTTTCTTAACTTCTGGTGATCATAACCCATTGCAGGTCATGATGAGTAAATTAACAAATTAAATACTGTAAAGGACAAAGATAATATTTAAATGCTTCTAGGTTTAATAGTATCCTTCATGTTTAATTAGAACTCTAAAGTATTTTCTAATGGATTTAAAATTGTGGATTTGGGAGTTTCTGAGACCTTTTCGAAGAGGTTCATGAAGTGAGAAATCATGGATTGGTAAAGGATGCGCTCAGAATGGAAGATAGAGCATTGGATTTTTATGGGATAATTTATGAAAAGCTCATTGATGTGGTTTCAGCTTCCATATTGCAACTAATCTTTAAGAAAATACTGTCAATTGTCAGTGTAGTATCATATCTCCAGTCTTCTGAAAAACCCATTAAAACATTTTCCCCTTTCCAACAACCTATCGATATGAGGCCAGATTTTCTCCAAATGCTTGAAGAAAAAGCTGTCATACACATTGAATGCAGAGGTAAAAAGAGAATCCAGCTGTTTTCTAGTAAGCAAAATAATAGCCTTACAAACACATCAGACATTAGAGGACATCTTACTGAAGTTTTTCATTTGGGGAAATAGTTTCAAAAGTGTCATGTTTAGCACACAATAAGTTATTTTTAAATAAGCTAAAACAGGAGTTGAGAACTGCCAGTCTTATCTCTTGTGTACAGTTTGGAGGTTCATGGAGAAAGAGTGTATTCTGTTATTTGTATTAGACTTACTGAATATTACACTCAGGAAGGAGTGTCCTATTCAAATAAGAAATAGACTGTCACCTAGATTAATTTTTCAGCTTGACAGACATGACTGATGGCGGGGAGGTGTGTGTGGTCTCTGTTTCAGTCCATGGCATTCTGTAAGAGTGGTGACGAAAGTTGTCTGTCTGTTAATAATTCCCAGTGAAGGGATTGTCTGTGTGCCAAATTGTAAAGTAAATTATGACAGAGCTGAATGTAAAGCCCTCAGGGTGGACACTGGACCGAGTCGTGTCCTGTAGGTTGGGCTTGCCCTGGCAGCCGAGGCGCAAAAAAAGCTGGGACCTCCGATGAGGCTCAACTTCACTCAGCCTCAGTTTCTTCATTTCAAGCGAAGCTGGGCTCAGTGCTCTGTAAAGTCACCGGCAAAATTAATGAGCACTGCGTCGTTTGCAGTGACGAATCAAAATCAAGCCTTGCTTATTCACTAATCTGTTTTCAACTTTGTTTTCACAAGTCTCAGTAGTTTTCATAGTAGATGGGATAGAAAAATATGATTGCCATTTACTATTTTAAGGTAGAAGTGAGAGGAGGGTGAACTACCATTTTACTTAAAATAAGTAGTTATTTCTTTTTAATAAGTGATCTGTTTGTGATACAGAATATTGACACTCATTTTTGGGGAATCTGAACATTTATAAATCATACCTTGATCATATTTGGTCTCCTTTTCCTCCATCACCATCCCTTAATTTCCTTCTTCATCTCCAGAAAATCTGCCTACCTTTTCCTACCATCTCTAATCAGATCTTCCCTTTTATAAAATCAACTTACTATGAATTCCTTGTTCTTCATATTGACACTATTCCTCATGGAAACAGGCTGTTTCTGTTGACATAACACTGGCTGTTTATGGCAATAATTGTAGTCACTCTGATGAGAGCATCATGACATGCTAATACTGGCTTCGACTTTTTGAATTTAAAGTTCACTATTTTAAAGGTCATGTCCTGGTAAGACAAGTAGTAGGTATTTATCTGAATTCGTGCTGATTTTTTCATAATAGGAGAAAACAATTTAGTAAATAATGTACAGTTTTATTTTTCAGTTGTCCCCAATTTAAAGAACTAACTTTATATGATAAATCAAAAAGTTCAGAATTTAAGGAGTTCATGACAAATTTTATCCTTTAGTAAACTTTCTGAATAAGCCATTGAGGTGAAATATTTCTTTGTCATGCAGGCTGTGAAAGAGTAGTGGGTTTTATGGGGCTGTGCCTTGTGTTTGAGTACTGCTTACCTTAATAAATAAATGCACTACAACATTGCATGAGTCTCTTGAGATGAAAACACGTAACTTTTTTATTATTGTATAGTCTTATAATTTGATTTCAAAACTACTGAAGGACCTGAAATTTCTTCAGCTTACTATTGAAAATAATATTTTTGAAATGATTTTTAAAAGGAGACTCGCTGCTTCTGTTGATTTACTTGCTTTCATTCAGTTACGGTATTTCTAGGGAGAGTGGTGATGATTTTGCTGGGGAAAAAAGCCTGAGTGCTTTACAATGCGTGCGACACTACTTTCGGTGTACTTCTCTCAGTTTTGCTTTTAGCATCACAGGTATCCTAGGTTTAAATATTAGTATGTCCAGATTTTATCATCTAACATGTTATTTAGAGCTGTTTACTTCACACTTACAAAATAAAAGTTGAGATGAAATCCAGTTTGTATTAGATAAAGTCAAATTATTCAATTTAAAGCAATTTTTACACTTGTGACTTGCTGAAACCAGGACCTGGAGATCTATGCTGTATAGATTTGATGCCTTTGGCGCTATTGCATTTCTGGGTGGCCTGCCCTTTCCTATCTTTGTAGTATCAGAGTAATAGCAGATGTTATCACCATCATTTCAGAGCAACACTTGACTTAATGCTTTGATAGCATTTTTTTTTCCTCTAAAGTAATACTTTTTTTCCTGGCTTTCAGCTGTTGCTTTCATTTCCTACTACTTACTTGCTGATAAAATTTCAGCCCTGCTGCTAAAAAATTTTTATCATATTCTTTCATGTATGAAATTAAGATGGAGAGAAAAATATTGGTCTCATGATTATACTTAAGTACAGTCATTAACTTGGATACCTTTGTGGATAGAATTCCAAAATTTAGTAGTGAAAAACCATGAAAAGTAAGAGTATGTAAATGAATAAAGTCTTCATTTTTAACTTAAGGAATTCTGGTTTTAAATTTGTCAAGTATAGGCTTTGCTTTTAATTTTGAGACCTTTATTTGATTCTTTTTATGATAAGGTAATGGTGAAGTTAAAATGTAATCACATATGAAAATTTGTTTCTTAGCTGAGCTGTAGAAACCTCAGGGTTTATGATAATGTTATGGCCAGCACCAGATTTCTATGTTGAAAAAGGGTAGAGATTGCTTGTATTTTGTACCAGAAATAGACAATTGTATACTAAGGAAGAAAACAGGAGAAGTAAGTAATTTGAATACTTAAAAAGTTAATACCTCTAAGAGAGAATGAGATAATAACTGCCAACCAGGATGCATAATCTTGGCTAGTGACTTAATTTTGTCACTGATGCATACTGAATTGGTATATAGCCTTATCTTGCGAGTTAGAAGTTGTTGAAACCAGTATACAAAAATCACAGTGTGAGACAGAATAAAATATGGTTTGTAAGGGGCAAAATTGACTTTGGGTGTTTTGACAGGGAGAAATTATATGAGCAAGGCTTAGAAGTTGGGGAGTTTGGCAGCCCCTCTGCATTGGTGCATATACTTAGTCTTGGGAAATTTGCAAGGGTTCCTGTTGCCTGATGGGGGAAGCTGTGGATGTAGAACCTTGGGGATGGGCAGAAAGCGTGGAATGTGGTCCCTTCTGTGACTGGTTGTTATGAGGTTGTTCTGGGGGAGGAGGAAGAAGGCCTGAACAGGTTAGTTGGAATCAGAGAGGAGTTGAGTTTGAAAGATAAACTAAGAGATTTGTGTGGTATAAGCTACAGTGCCCTTAGGGAGACCTTAACTGGGCCGTGAGTGTGGGCAGATTACAGCATAAAGAGGCTTGTTAAGAAATTACTCCAGCTGTGTAGTAGAGTGGGAATTAAGCTTTCTGGAGCAAGGATGTCAGCAATAATGGAAAGCAGGGGTCAGGTTTGTGATATTACAGAAGAAGCCTTCATAAAAGTTGATTTTTATATAAAAGTTTTATTATGAAATGACTCCATATTTACCCCAAAATGGAAATTCATTACAAAGAACTTCTGAAAACAAGGACATTTTCTTATGCAACCACAATAAAACCATCAAAAGCAAGAAATTGGCACTAATAAGTTATTCTGCTCCTGAGTCCTCATCCTGACTGTGTCAATTGTCCCAATATGTCTTTTACAGCACAAGGCACAATACGGAATTCTGATTTTGATCCTGTAAAAGACATGATGCAAACCCTGATGATAGTGTTAGGACTACCAGGAATAAGAGGAGTTGGTAACAGGAGAAGGACTTCTGTAGAGTGGTGGGAATGGGAATCAGATTGGGATTGAAGAGGAGAAAGCTGGGGTTCAAGGGTACAGCCATGAAACTCTTGGATGACATCTATTTTGGTAATAAAGACAAGGAGATGCTCTTGCAGAGAGACAGGATCAGAGTCAGGATTTTGTTTGATGAGTAGGAGATAAAGAGGGACCCTGGCACACCTGTAATCTCAGCACTTTGGGAGGCTGATGGAGGAGGATAGCAAGTTCCAGGGCAACGTGGGCAGCTTAGTGAGACTGTGGTCTCCAGAAAATGGCTAGGGGCATAGCTCAGTGCTAGAATGCTTGTCTACCATATGCAAGTCCTTGTGTTTCATCCCCAGTACTGGGGGGAAAAAAGTAAAGAGAACAGGGGATTTATGCTGAAGTTGCAGGAGGGACTAACTGATGGGGGGCAGAGTCTTGAGATGGTGAGCTTGTAGAGAGGCTGCAGTTAGCTTCAGAGTCAAACATTTAACCACTAGATCGAACCAATATATTTTGCCAGTTGCGAGCTGCTAGTGTTACTGTTTTACAAACATGGAGACTGACCCAGGACAAGTGATTAGCCTGGGGCCACACGACGAAGGTAAATGAAGAAATAAACACATGGGCTAGAAGAGAAGAAAGCTGAATGTCCTGAAAAAAAAAAAAAAAAAAAACCGGCAGCCAGGTTGGTCTTTAAAAGTATAAATCTGATTGTGTAGCTGATGGAAAGCCCATTGGTGGCTCCCCATTGCAAGCACCATAAAGTAAACTCATTCAGGTCCGAGAAGGCGCTGCATTATCAGGCCTTGTTCGCACCCATTTCTTCCCTGCTCATTCCCGTACCTTTCTGTGGCTCTGAGGAGCCAAGCCCCATTCTTCTTTTCTTTTTGCAGAGGAGGGAGGGAGTGTTCTGTATTTACTGCGGCCCTTTGCCAAGAAATCTGCCTCCAGAGTTTGGTTTCTGCCTCTTTCCTGATCTTTAGGATTAGATCTTTAGGATTAGATCCAGTGTTACCCACTCAGGGCCTTCTCTGACCATCTTATTTAAAGTGGGGACCCCTTCCCTGGCTTCTCACACATCTCCCTCTTGTTATCTTCCTAGTACAGGTCGATAGAATGACCTTCACTGACTCGTTTTCCTCTAATTAGAATGTAAACCTTAGGAGAACAAGGATCTGGTGACCCTGTTTTCCAGAACATGTACTAGACCTAGAAGTGTGTGCTATTGATGTTCACTGACCATGAGTTGAGACAATTGACTGTATGAACATTGGTGATTATGTAAATTAATGAAATTGTTAAAGTAACAGTTCTGAGTTTAGGGGAAAAAAAAGTTTTGTTTACTATCAGCAGATTTGTAGGATTTTCACAATATAATTCATCTGGACTGCTCTTCCTTGTCTAATCAAGATAGGCTAAATGGTGTATTCTGAGCTAACTGGTAACAGATACTCTTGTTCTTTATTTTGAGGTCACTTAGTTTTCATTTATAAACACTAAGATTCAATCTTATGAGCCATTCTACACATTTTGCCAAATCTGTATTCATGTCACCCATCACCTCCACAATTCCTCTGAGTGACCCTTTCTTCTTAATCCCTTCCCTCACTCCCAAGCCCAAGTGACCACTGTATGATCCTTATCTGTATTATTTTATTTGTTACAAACTGTCATAAAAATGGGACATTATCTTATGTAACCTCTTTGCTGTATTTGCCATGACGTGCCAGAGTAACATGCTTGTATTCGAATTCATTTTTCTGAGTAGCATTTTGTCTGTTTATCTGTTGACAGACATTTTGGTTGCTTCCAGTTTTGGCTACTACAAATAAAGCCTCTCTTGATTATCTACAGACAAATCTCTCCATAGACGTAGGCCTTTTTTCCTCAGTAGGTATTAACAGGTGAAGCTGCTTGGTCATATGATAGATACAGATTTAATCTTCAGGAAACTATCAAATTCTTTTCCAAAGTAGTTTTAACATTTTTGCATTCCTATCTGTAATATGTGAAGCTTGAGGCCATTATACTTACCAACACTTGAGGGAGTCAGTCATTTTAAACTTTAGACTTCATAAGAGTTGTATAGTGATATCTTGTTGTGATTTAAATTGGCATTTTTCTGATGCCCAGATGATACTGAACATCTTTCCATGTGATTATTTGCCAATGATAGGCCTTTTTGCTTTCCTTTCCTTTCCTTTCCTTTCCTTTTCTTTCTTTTTGATGCCTGTGAACTTTTTAGCCTGTTTTTATTAGGTTTTTTTTTCTTCTTTTTATTATCAGTGCATTTTAATGTAAGCTTTTCAATAGAAGATGTAGAAGCTAGAGAAAAACCACTATTTAAAGTTCTGTGAATGCAGGAAACACTCAGGATGCAGCAATGGGCTGATTTGAAGGAACATGGGAAAATGTCAAGACAAAGGAGCCAAATATAATCTCCAGCCCACACAAAACAAGTTCAGGAGACATAGACATAGTAGAAATTAGAAGTCACACACCTGAAATTTCTGAAAAGATAACAGCTGAAGTAAAGAAGCAACTTAGTTCTTGTCTTGTTTGGTTAATTTTACATGCCTATGTCTGATGGTCTGTACAGCTATTTCGAAGATAACAAGGCATTATGGTAGCCATTGTTAATGTCTTATCATCTTGTTTTGAAGTCCTCTATCGTTTTCATTGTTTGGTTTGGTTTTATTCAGTTTTGTTTTGCTTGTTTCTATTATGTCTGATGATATGTGCAGCTATTTTGAAGATAACAAGATACATTATGGTAGCCATTGTTGATTTTCTGTTATCTTGTTTTGAAGCTGAGTATTGCTTTCATTGCTTTGTTTTGGTTGGCTTTATTCTGTTTAAAATTAAAAAAAATAAAGTTCTGTGGAGCAAGAAAAACAATATGAATGTTTCAAATTGCTTAGCACTCACTTTGTTCTTACTGTGGGTGAACAAATGAGTATGAAATGTCTCCCCGAAATTCCCGTGGACTGTAGTTGGGGTGGATGATGCCACAGTGTGCACAGCCTTTTTTTTTTTTAATTCCAAAATTGTTTGGTTGTGTAATGCTGATTAGAACTGTCAACAGGATTAGAAAAGGAACAGTTCTGTGTTTTTGCTTCGAATAGTGAAAGAAAGCTTCCTATGGAAGGTGAGCTTTCAGTTGGTATTTGAAGGTTGGTGGTATTTGATGGGGAACGTGGAGGTATTTAAGAGATAAGTGATAGTGCAAGTCAAAGTTTGTAGACAGGAGAAAGGAAGCCTGCTTGGAAGGGAAAAGAGTAGTTGGGGAAAATTAAAGCTTAAAAATCAGTGAATATGAAAACGAAGTGTTGGGCCCTATCAAAACAGCACTGCTCAATAGTTTTTTTTTTTAAGAACAACAAAACAAAAATAAAACAATTTCAAAACAAGATAATATAAATACCTTGCATATTTTTATCTTAAGAATAGATTCTCAGGGTACAAGATATAGGCATGAGATTTTTTTTTTTTTTTTTTTGGCGGTACTGGGGATTGAACTCACAGCCTCTCACCTGCCAGGACAGGCGCTTAAGCCACTGAGCCAAACTCCCAGCCCTGGTTTTTTGAGGCAGGGTTGCACTGTGTAGCTCAGGCCGGCCTTGCGCTCGCGTTGTAGCCTAGGCCGGCCTTGAACTCACAACGCTCCTCCTACCTCAGCCTCCCGAGTGCTGGGATTAAAGGCGTGCGCCACCACACCCGGCTAGGCATGAGATATTGTCCAAACATTATTAGCACAATCTTTCTTTTCAATGAATTGAGAGACAGTAGCAGTATAACTATCTTAACTAACTAGTGTGTATATATATATATATATTTTCTTTTCCTTCCTTTCTCCTTTCATCCATCACAGTTTCTCTTTTCTCTTGAATAGTTCCCAATTCACAATATATATTATACATTTTGGGTCCTGTTTACTCGTTCAACTTCTCACACTAGTGAAACTACATGATGTTTACACATGTGGGTCTGATTTATTTCACTTACAAGTATGGTGTCAGGTTGCGTCCATTTACCTATAGAAGTCTCAAGTTTATCCTTTTTATGGCTGAGTAGTACTCCATTATGCAAAAAAACCCACATCTTTTTTATTCATTCCTCAGTTGATGGGCATTTGGGTTGTTTCTAAGATTTAGGTATTAGAAATTGTGCTGCTGTAAACATGGGTACACACATATCACTGTGGTATGATGTTTTTAATTCTTCTGGGAAGATATCCAGAAGGGAAATAGCTGGGTCAAATGGGACCTGCAGTCCTAGTTTTTTGAGAAATCTCCACATTGATTTCCACATTGGTTGCACCAGGCTACACTCCCACCAACAGTGGAGGATTCCTTTTTCCCCACAGCCCCTCCAGCATTTGTTATTGGTTGATTTCTTGATACTAGCCATTCTTTCTGGGGTGAGGTAGAATCTCAGTGTTGTTTTAATTTGCTTCTCTTGGATAACCAGTGATGTTGAACATTTTTTTATCTATTTATTTGCCATTCGTATTTCTTCATCTGAGAAGTACATATTCAGTTTAGATGCTCATTTTTGAGTTGGGTCTTTGAATTTGGGGGGCCTGATTTTTTTCAATCCTTTATGTGTTCTAAATATAACAAGTCACAGAATGGGAAAAAATTACAGCCAGATGTCCCCCAGACAAATGACTTTTTTTTTTTTTTAAGCAATTGGGTATAAGGTTAATCTGTAAGGGAGCTTGAGTGACTGGCATATTTGTAGTTTAGGCAGGATAAGGGCCTGAGTAATCAGACTGATGGGTGAGCAATAGAAAACAGAGATAGTTTAAAGCATGAAGTGATTGCATGCCAGGTCATCTGATATATTCCTCATCCCCTCTTACCTTTAATCCATGTTTGTTAACAACCCCACAAAAGGTAGACTGTGAAAGAGCATAGGATAGAAAAATGCAGAGGTTTTATAGGAACAGGGGGAAACTTTGAGCAGAATTATAATGACACTATAAAATGAACTAAATAGTTTGTCATTTTAAGGTAAAAATTGATAATTTCAATACTGAAATACATATAATACTTTTTATAAGACTTTAGAAAAGTAATACCTCTAGGTAATAGAAACAGGAAGAGCTGACTACTGGTTTAGCAAGTTAGAAAACAAACTGGTGAAAGATTATGCAAATGAATTAGAAGTAGTGACGTATAGAATTCTGCATGCATGCTAGGATACAAAGGAACAGTATCTCAGCTTGTTTGGAAGTCTATTTTATTGTGTCTTTGAGCAATTGGTATTTGAATTCACAGTGCTCTTTCCAAAAGTGCTTATTTTCTTCTGTCACATGGTAGAGCTTCTGTTTACCTTACAAAATATGTTTTTATATATTTGAAGAGAGATTACAGGTGCAAAGTTTGGGAACTTAGCAATGGATCGAGAGCACATAGGTTTATGCCACTTTGGTACCTCACCTTTTTTTGAATGTAAATTGTATTCACAGAGGCTTTTGTTCTTGGAAACTTTGAGTTACGATTGAAGAACTAACTTATGGTCATGTGATACAAAGTGGTTTTTTTTTTTTCTCCTTTTCTCTGTTATGTTTACATCCAAATGAAGGTAAGTGTGCATGTGAATTTTTCCATTGATACTTCTGGAAGCTTTTTAGATTTTCTATATATTATACAGATATGATTATTTCATTGACATATTACTCTGTATTTTGAATTTGGTTGCTGTGATTCAGATAAAAAATAGCATTTTTTTTTCTCCTAAGTACTGTTTTTTAGGGAAGTAAAGGGATTGACAGATGCCACGAGTAGGAGATGGCAGAGTTACAAACACTGAAATCTTTCATTCTGATAACCTAAGGCTCCCAGCTCCTACCTTTGTATGACTTTTGAAACATTTAGATCAATGAGTGGTTCTCAGATACCCACCAGCAAGTGCACCCTGCTTTTGAACTAATGTTCATTTAAAAAGCAAAAGAATTTTTGTAAGAGCATAGATGTAGGAGCTGTGCATTTTCGGAAGGAAGGATTTGTTGCCAATACCTGAGAGTGGAAGAAAGAGCAAAGAATAGAAACCTAACTGTGAACGTGGCTTAGCTGCTGTGATTTCATAACACTGATGAAATACGCTTTTAAAAGAAGCTAATCCTTGCCAATTTTATTCTAGCAAGAATAAGCAAATTCTAATATTCTGAGGGTTTTAAGGAATGTAGACATCAAACAAGTTAAAAAATTAATGGGGAAGATGACTAGATTTGCATGACTGTCAGAGTCAGTACACAGTCACTCTTCCAGAGAGAAAACTGATGCCGAGCGTGCCAACCCGGAGTTATTTCAAGGCTTTGAATTAATGAAGAATGATAAAGTTTTCTCATTGTACTATTCTTAGATGGTGTGTTGTGATGCTTTTGATATTTTGGTTGCATAACTTTAAGTGGGGGTGCCCTTTCCTGGTCTTTGCCCAAAAGAAGAAAGGCTATTTATAAAGGCACAAAACTTGCAGATTTTGGAAAGAGGAATGTACCCATAAATAATTATGTGAAATACCAATTCTACACACTAAAGTCCTTGGAATCTGTAATAATGAACAACGTACATTAAAAGCACTTAAAATAATTCTGGAGATACTTCATGGGACGGTGTGATGGTTGTACAACATGAACGTGTGTACTGCCACTTGAAAATGGTTAAAATGATACATTTTAGGCATATTTTTGTTACAGTAAAATTGTATCTAATCCTTAAAAATGGGGGATATCATGCATTTGTGAAATATGACACAAACTAAATGATGCCAAGGGGTACTGAGACTAAGCTGGGGCTTGGTTTTGACTGTTCTGTATTGTTCATGTTTGTGCTGTGTTCTGCTCAGTACTGATTTTCATTCAACAAGTATTTATTAAACACTTGGATCCGTCGATGCATATTCCCAGGTGAATGATCTGAGCAAAAATGAGAAATTCCTCATCCCTTATCAACACTTAATCTCAATACAGTCAAAATCCCATGACAATAGATTGTGCTGGGTATTATTCTGAAAATATCAAATAATAAAGTGAGAACTTGGGAAGGAAATACCTAGAAATGAAATGTCAATTTCATTAATAAAGTGATATGATGCTCCCAAGTGAATTTAATGTGATCAGTTAGAACTCTTAGTTTGCCAGTAGCACCAGAGCCTACGTCCTGCCAGTTTATACAAACTAGAGTCTCCTGGCTTGCAAAATGAGAGAAGTTCACGGGGGAAACCTCGGGCGTGGCTAGAGTCTAGCTTTCCAAAGGCGTTGTTGTAGATTTCCTTTTCTCTGCATTTCTTGAAGCTTTTCTTTTTCTATTCTGCTTTAGTGTCTGTGCATGGCCGTGAACCACTCTAGGTTAACATGGGTATGAGTTGTTGATCCTGCTAAAAAAAACAGATTCTCTTTTGCTAGATTATGGTTGACCAGCCCCGTGCAGCTGTGGGGAGAGGTAGTGTACATACACATGTACTCACGTGTGCATGCGTGTGTGGGCGACATGAGTGCCTCTCCTCAGCCAACCCTAACACAGAAGGATGCTTCTCCAGAGTCTGGGGAAACTATAAAAATCTACTTGATGCTTGCAATTTCAAAAATTGATCCTGTAGTTATCAATTATTTCTTAAGTGTTAGTCTGTTTTCTATTGCTAATAACGCGATACACAATAAAATATAAATAAAAGATAGGGCTTGGGATGTGGCTTAGTGGTAGAATGCATGCCAAGATCCTGGGTTTAATTCCCTGCACTGCCAGTAGTAACAATAAAAGATGAGGAAAAGAGGTTTGTTTTGGCTCACGATTCCGGAGGGGCCAGGTGGAGGTACCATACTGTGCAAGGTGGCAGCCTTCTTGCTGGTGGAGATCTGAGGTTCCAGAGCACGTCTCATGGCAAGAGACAGGGTGTGCATGTGTCCCTGCTGGTCTCTGCTTTTATTATGAAGCCAACAGGATGCCATCACGGGGTCTGTACCTTAACGACTTTATCTCATCCTAGTCAGTTCCCCAAGGCTCCACCTCTGAACCCCATGCTCCAGATAAGTTTCCATCCTTGTGATACCTCACAGTGGTCGTTAAATTTCAAAATGAACCATTGGGAGATGTACTCAAACCATAGCAAATTGTTTAAATAGATTGTTTAACCACGTTGCTTGATTCTGTTAATAACAACCACTAACACAGTTTTCCTTTTTTGAAGTGAAATAGT
This sequence comes from Dasyprocta punctata, assembly GCA_004363535.1. Taxonomy (NCBI): domain Eukaryota; kingdom Metazoa; phylum Chordata; class Mammalia; order Rodentia; family Dasyproctidae; genus Dasyprocta; species Dasyprocta punctata. The sequence goes on along the minus strand of RJWM01001803.1, from coordinate 39,296 downwards.
GCAATCTTGTAAACTGTGGAAAATTGATATTTGTAAAGGGTTTAAGAAACAGCTTTTATAGGGAAATATGACCTGATCATCTTTCAAGGAATATATTTGCAGATATTTTAATGACTACAAAGTTTAGTAGTAACCAGAATGTGTTTTAAGGATAGGGTACTGCAAATTTATCCTCATTTTTTGAATATGTGGACAATATTGGGATTAATATAGTCCTAAGAGGCTCATTAAATTGTCCCCATGAATACATATGGCACTAGATCATCCATAGTTGATTACCATTGTTTACCTAGGAGCACCTAATATGTGTCTCACATCATATTCTCTTGGGCTTGTTCGGGGAACGCCTATGTCATTCTTACTACAAATGATCTTTTCTGAGTATGAGAGGATCACTAACAAAATGAACGTACACCTGTTCACCAGCACAATATATGTACTTATATGTATAATTTTGTAAATGACTATAAAAGACTCACGTACCACCTCCACCACCAAATACTTGATTGCACCATGAACTATAGGTTAACATCTACTCCTCTTGGTCATTGTTAAAATGTAACTACATAACAGGAAATGGACCATAGTGATCAACTACCAACAGAACATTTATAGTTGAGAATGCACTTTGAATTGTTTGTTCTACACAAGTGCAAGGTTATATACTTGTTCACATCATCTTATTCCGTGTGGTAAATATTTATGCAAGATGGCTGGTAAAAGAATCTCATGAAAGAGGGATTTCAAAGAGATCCATGTAAATGGGCTAGAGATAATTTGAAAAAAATTGAGGTTCAAAAAGTTTGCTGATGTCAGTAGGTAAAGCAATAGTGTTCTCTAGGGAAGATATAATCAGGAGTCAGGGTAATTTGTTAAATCAGACTAAATGTGAAAAACGTATGTCTAGGAGAATGGTGGGAGTGGAAGACCCAACTTGGGGACCATACTTAACAATTCTCTGTTGCATGACCTTGAACATGTTACTTAACCTAATAATGAGTTTCCACATCTATAAAATAGTGACAATAGTAGCTCTTACCTTTGATGGCTAGTGGAAAAATTTTCGGAGATGATTGATGTCAAGTGCAGACATACAGATTACTCAGTAAAAATCTTGTTGATTGTTATTAATTTCAATTACAATTGAAATATAGGAATAGGAACACATGAACACCACAGGGTAAATAATTACTCATACACTGTTGACCCCAGAGATTCCACCATGAAAAGAATTAGTATCGTAATTTTAATAAATTCAACTCTAAAACCAACATTATTCAGGAGAGAGGAAATCCTCCTAGCTCACTGTGCCCTTATGAGATAATGGAGAACTCTGTTCCTTGAATTCCAAAAATAGAGATTATTAGGAAGATAGCTTGGGTTAGTGATTTCTCAACTCTTTTTTCTTACAGCAATATAGATGAAGATTAATAGTCACATATATCACATACTCTGGCACAGATTTGCTTTAAAAGCATTGCGTGGGCGTGCATGTGTAGGCAGTGCAACAAATAGCACCATAAGCTTTTTGTTTTGGTGATATTCATAAAAATCAATACTTGGCATAAAAATTTGACTGAATAGGAATTGCTTATTATGGGCTGTTGCATAGATAAGATAGGCTGCACAGCGTCGTACTGTAGTGGCTTTAGTCTGCACCTCTTCCTTCACTGGGAAAACCATCTGAATGCAAACGAGAGAGTCGGTTTATACTAGGAGGAACCATGAACTGTTCTGTGTTCCCATTTCCAGAACAAATCACTCATAAACATTGGTCCTATTACTAACAGTATTTATCACACAGCTCACATCTGCTCATGCCCTTGTACAGGGTACAACCTCTGATTTGGAGGAAAGCCTGAGAAGTCACTAAAAATGTCAAAAGTCCTTTTTCCCCACCCAGTTAAAATCACTAAATTTATAATGCTATTCCAATGTAAGAAGTGGTAAGCAGATAATAGCAAAATGTATAGTTGTTATCTTCTTTGGACAACAGCGGAAAACAAAAAAAGAAATGGATATAGATCAGCTGTGAAAAATCTGCTGACTTTGTAGTTTTTAAGTATTGGGCTTGAATTACTGTTTGGGGAAGGCTCTTGTGAGCTTTGACTGCATGAGGTTTGAAAGGTAAGAATAATTCTCATGTTTGAGATGTTTTTGTTGTTGCTGTACCTAGAATAGAAATGTCTTGGATATGTTTTTTTTCTGAGATTGAGTAATTTTATTGTAATAAGTCAGCATATGTTGCCATATAGTAAAAAAAAAAAACACAAAAAGATGCTATGTAAAGCCATCAATAATATCAAGTCTTTACAGTTCTACTATGCTTAAAATGTAATGCCAGCCCCATACACTGGGTAATTTGCAGGTGGCTCATAAGGAACCTTGTTTAAGAAAAACACTTACTCGAACACATGCTGACCGCTGGGTAAAGTATCTTGCAAGAAGAAAGCAGTGGAAGAAAGCACACAACTCAAACTGGTCCTTCGGACTGCTGCAAATTCCAAATGCCTACGTGCTGAACAAAGTGAAAATGAAAATGGGAAATAGCGAGTAGATTAATATCTCTATCCTAAAAGCTAGTACAAACCAATAAAAAGACTTGTATTCAAGAAGGGAAGAAATAAGCAAAGGACATGAGCAGATAGTGCATAGGAAAGCAGATAGATGCGGAGTGCGTGAAATTCTAAACTGTTCAGTCTTGCTAGGAAACCGAAGTAGAAATGAAAGTGACCATTTGATGCCATTTTTCATCTCTCAATTTTTCACAAAGCAAATGGTGGGTAAAGAGCATTGAAGTCCTCATTTCTTGAATCTAAGTGGGGTGCATAAAGAGACACAAAACACTTAGCAGCATGTACATCAGAATAGGGTGATTCCGGTGCGTGGACTTAGCCAGATTGTGGTGTTTGCATTTCAGCCTTACTACTTACTAGCTGTGTGACTTTGGGCAAGTCACCTAACCTTTCTGTGCCTCGGTTTTCTCTTTTATAAGATGGGGAGAATGATAGACTATACCTAACAGAATACCTCTTATGAGTTCACTGAGTTAGTAAATGTAAAGTACTTGCTCTTATTGAGCCCTATAGAAATATATTTACCTATTACTGTTATTGACTTCGTACCTTAATAAACAGGTCCTGTTTTATTGTTTTTATGCACCGTATAAAGAAGGACCACTTTCTAAGGACCTATTGTCAGGAAATTACTATACACACAGATAAAGATGCATATATAATGGTGTTCATTTATACTTTATGAAAATCAGTGTTTTTCTTCAGTGTATTGGAGATTAGCCAAATCTTGATAAATTCATTTTTATTATCACATAATAAATACAGGTATTTCTATGAAAGAATTATGGGTAATCATAAAATCTGTTTTTTTCTACTTAACATTGTGCTATACAACTGTGTACATAGGATTTGCGCACATCTATGATCGTGTTTATTTCCTTCTTAGCAGAAGGTGATGGGGACATTTCCATGATTTGTGGAAGAAAATGCTTCAAGATGGTGGTACCTGTAATAGAATTACTGGTTTGTTCATTTTCCTTTCTTTCAAATTTACTACGTGTTCCGTAATGAGAACGTATTATTTAAATTGCAAAAAATACGTTATTGATAGAGCACCGGTGTGATTTCTCTGGAGTAGTGCATGGCCCACATAGAGGAACATATGCATCTTCGCCTGCAGATGGCGCTACCATTTCCACAGAGAAGGAAGGGATTCCGCTTTGAGTTAATTAATGACTTGGGCTTTCCAGGCCATCCCTACCGACCTGACAGTATGTAGCCCTCTGCTCAGAACCCTTGCAGGTTTTTGCCACTTCTAGATCCTTTAAGGTTTTGGGACCCTTTGTTATAATATCTATTAAAATTGCTTGCGATTAAATCATTGTGTTTATAGTCATCTGAATAAGCAATCATGATGAATAAAGCATGTTTTCATAGTATAGTTTATTTTCTAAGCTAATCTAGTAACTTTGGGAACCACTAGGCAGAGTAAAAATATTGCTTTAAAAAATCCTTTATCTTCACATTTACTTCTCCTTTTCGTGAATGGTCTTTCCTCTGCTTCACAATTTTACCAGGCCTGAAATTTTGGTTCTTTGGCACCTATGACCTTGTAAGAATTTTTTTTTTTTTTTTAGATACTTAGATCACATAGACAGTTCTTTGTTTTTTCTTTTCCTTTCCACTTTTTAAAAAACTGTTACTTTAATGATATGATGAAGTAGGCAAAGTTTTATTTATTAATTGGTATTTGGCGAATCATTGGAAATTTTGTGAGCCTGATTTTTTTACAGGCTAATTAGTTGCAAAATGTTTTAATGATTTTCTTTTAATGATATCATGAAGGATTTGTTTTAAAAATAATTTTGTTGACAGCTCTAATATTGTTAATAATTTCACAATTTGCAGTTGGTTGCCTGACTGAATATTGTATTTATTAAGTCACTGACTATAGAAAAAGTGATTTATTATCTATAATTTGCATAACTGTTATAGCTAAGTAACATTTTAATAGTAAAAAAATAAATTTTCCATGAGGAAAATCAAAGGAAAACTAATTTACTCATAAATTTTTTTTGAAAAGCTCGCATGCTTAACATCAGTATGTACAGAAGTTGTTTAGAAAAAATTTTAATGTGCTTAACCTCTTGGTAAGAGTATTTTACTCTTACCAATAATAATAATGAGGTTTAGAATAAAATCGTTTAAGGTAGATAACAAAGTAGATTGCAAATATCTACCTGGAAGCCGAGTCACCTGAACTAAACAGGTACCAGGTTATCTACATATGGGTTAGCAGTTTCACATGATGCCTTTTTTTGTCTCTTTATTTAATGCTTTCAGATTAAATTGCAAACCAGGTGTGGTGGTACATGCCCGTAGTCGCAATACTCCAGGAGGCTCAGACAGGATGATTGCAACTCTGAGCCCAACCTGGGCAATGTCGTGACTTGGTGCGATCCTGTCTCCAAATAGAGAATAAAAAAGGGCTGGGTATATAGCTAAGTTCGAAAGTCCTGGGTTCATTCCTCAATACCACTAACCAAACAAGCAAGTAAATAAATTACCAAAGGCTAGAAGACTATCCATATTACTGCTCAGAGTTGACAAATGTTAATTTGTCACTTGGTTCAGATCTTTGTTTAAATCAGAGGCAGAATATTACAGATGAAGTTCAGATCTCTTTGGATTCCTTCCCCACCGCTTCACTTTCTGTCTTTGCTGAGACTGTCTAAATTAAGAATATCATGTGTATTTTCCACTCATTTTTTATCATACATATATAGGTCTAGGTGTACACTTAACAATTATACAGGAGTGGAATCTTACCCTTGCAAAACATGCAACAGTTTTTTGAGCTCTTTGTGCAAGATCCATTTAGATGTAGTTCATTGGAATTTAATTACTTGATAGTATTTTATTGCTTATCTGGCTCCCTATTAATGGTCGCTTAAGTTGTTTCCAGTTTTATTGCTAATAAACATAGTGCTATGAAGACAGTTTTATAATCATCTCTTTGTACACACAAGCAAAGATTTCTCTAGGATGCATAATTAGGAGTAGAATTGCTGGGTGGTGGAGAAATGTGTATGAATTTTACAAATTTCATGTGTTGCATCAGTGTGTTTGTACTGGTTTACAGTCTCAACAGCATGTGGGAGGCTCTGATTTCTCACATCGTGGCTGGTACTTTGCATTTTGGGTAGGAGATGGTGTATCATGTATAGTATAAATGTGAATCTCCTCATTAGTGAGATTGGGCATGTTTTCATAGGTTTATTAAACTGGGTTTCCTCTGCTGTAAATTGCTCTTCATGTCTACTTACCCGCATTTCTTGTGGTTTGTCTTCAGTGTGTTGATCTCTGGAAGTCATTACAGGTTGAGCATATCCTGTATGGGAAATGCTTAGGACCAGAAGTGTTTCGGATTTTGGATTTTGGAATATTTGCATATACATAATGAGACATCTTGGGATGGGATCTAATTCTAAATACAGAATTCATTTATGATTCACATATACTTTATCCACATAGACTGAAGGTAATTTTGATGCACTGTTTTTAATTTGTGCATAAAATCGAGTTTCCTTGTGTGGAGTCAAGTTGGTGTTGGAAAACTTACGGATTTTAGAACATTTTGGATTTCAGAAAGGTTAGGGTTGTTCAGCCTGTATTCTGTGCATTAAACTTTTGTTGATGTGAATTAAAAATATGATCTCTCAGGTGATATCTTGTTTTTGGATCTAGTCATAATGCTTTTTTCATACAGATGCTTCAGATTTCAACACAGTCCAAATTTCAATTTTTCTTAAGGTTTATGCTTTGTACGCCTTGCCCAAGAAATCCATCTCTACCAAATTCATAAAGATGGGACTGGAGATTTAGCTCAGTGGCATAAGCGCCTGCCTGGCAAGCACAAGGTCATGAGTTCGATCCCCGGTACCAAAAAGAAAAAAAAATTCATAAAGATACTTTCTATCTTATTTTTCCAGTAGTATTTTTTTCTGTCTCAAAAGCCTTCTAATGTCATAGTTGATAAAATAATTTATTTCTGAGCAATGTAGTTACTTTCAGAAATGAGGTATTGCTCCTACCATCCTTTAAAATAATCTTTGCAGCAATGTGGATAATTTCCTATGGTATTTACAGAGCTGAGAACACAGAAAAATCATACGCTGTGACTTCCCGTGAGTGACTGCTACCTAGCTATTTATTTAGAAGCTTTCAGTAAACACTAGGTAAAACACAGAGTTGGGGTTGTGTTTATTTCTTATTTGGTGAGGTTCAAATATTTGTGAAAATATTTTGCTGGTATGATGAAATAGAGGAAACTTCTGGTTTTGATGATCCCAGTTATTCAGTGTAGATTTAATTATTTTAAATTTCTTTGACAAATAAATGCGTGTTCGTCCAGACTGGAAAAGCTTAAATGGCCCCCAGTGATGTTCTGTACCCTTAATATAGTTTGTCACCTGAAGTGTGGGGAGACACTTGGTAGTCATTTTAGGATGATCCCTAAAAAAGGCAAATATGTTCCCTGTGGTGTGGTCTGAGAGAGTGGGGTTTGGCTAGAGATTAAAAGACACCCAAATCCTCCAGAAAGGCTTAGTGAGAGAATTTGAGGGTGCTGGCAGTTGGGTTTTTGAGGATTCAGTTGATTCTGTCACTCTAAGCTTCTCAGAGGAGCCCAACTTCAGTTCCTGAGAAAGGGTAGAACATGTTTTGTTGTTTTTTCTCCACTTCTCTTACTGTTCCCTCTCTTCAAGTTTATGGAGACACTGCCTATGTTTTTTTTTTCTTCAATCGAAAGGCTGCATTGGAATCCCCAGACTGCAAACACTGAGTCGAAGAGCTTAGTGACGGTTCCAGCTTTATTTTTTTAACTCCACTTACGTATTCTAACACAATTTCAGTTTTCAGAAATTTAACCAATTTGAATTCCCTTTCAAGAATAAGTCCATCTGTAGAATACAAGTGATTACATAGAAGGAATCCATTGCTTTCCTAACAGTAAGAAAGACACTGCTCCACGTGCTACTCATGCAAAGAGAGGGTTGCTCAGTGGCATCAGTACCAGACTGTAAGCCCCTGCCTTTGGATTCAAGTTGCACTAGATCTGCTTGGACGTGGTTTCTGTCTGCTAGTCTCTGTGGTAGTCTTAGGAGTTAGATGAGACAGTTTGACTTTGCTCATGAGGAAACCAGTGCTTTTGAGAGGCAGAGTAGCTTGTTCAAGATCACTACAGCTGGGAGGCTGAGGCAGGAGGATCACAAGTTCAAGCCCAGCCAGGGCAACTGAAACCCTCTCTCAAAAAGAAAAGGAGGAGAGGGGAGGGAGAAAGGGAAGAAAAAAAGGAAAGGGATGGAGGAAAGGAAGGAGAGAAGAAAGAAAAGAAAGGAGCGAAAAAGAGAGAGAGAAGGGAGGGCTGGAGATGTAGCTCAGATACTGGATTCACTCCCTAGTAGCTTTAAAAAAAAAAACAAAACAAAACTTCTACAGCTGGAATTACAGCCCAGCTCTGACCACTTTAAGACCTCTTCGTATTCATTCTCTTCCTAGTCAAAATGAGCAGAGGTCAGTTGCATAATGTTATGGCTTCGCGCCTTGGTGTGAGTCCATTTCGTTACTCTTTCCTTGAGAAGATGAAGTGGAAGAGAAGATGCCATGGTTTCCTTGTCTTAGTATGTACCTGCAGGGGAAACAATGTGAAGGAAAAGGAAGTGATCTTTCCTGGAAGCCCTAAGAGTTAATCTGAGAACTTGTTCTGGATGTGTATGCAGGTGCTCATCTATATAAGTGTCTAGTGATGAGATGCGTTTAGAGATGACAAGAGGCGAGGACCATACTCTTGGGAAGACTTGAAGAAGTGTCAGCAGTCTTGTGTTAAGTTAAAAATAAGAAAAGGCATAAAGAGAGACAAGTAGAAGGTTATACAGTATAATATACCATTGTAATGTCATTTATATAAAATTTTAAAAACTCGTACGATGTGTCCATTTATGTGTGCATAGATAATGAATATATAAAAGTATGGAACAAAGCCATCAAGCAGAATTTAATTAGTGCTTGGCCCTGGGGAAGGAGGGCCAGGAAGAACAAAACCACCTTGTCTTTGTTTCTCTTAATATTTGAAAAAGATCTGAAATGGGTTGATTTTATAACATGTTAAGACTTTAAATCCAAGTAGGAAGTATATGGATGTTTCATCATGTATAATATTCTTGTAATTTAATTTTTTCTCCCATATAACAGCAACAACCAAAAGTGATGATAACCAGGAGAATTTGCTACAATTTCTAGACCTCCCAGTATACATATTTTGGAATCTAAAGCATAGTGTTCCCATATCGCATATTTGGAGTAGTAAGAAACTGCAAGTTAGGTCTCTCAAATTATGGAAGGTGACTTTGAGTTAAGAGCTGGAATCTAGAGCATCTGAGGTTTCCTGGTAGGATTTGGTTTGGTTTCTGTCCCTGATGGCTATGTGTGTTTTGTGTATGTGTGAAATCTGGCAGTGGTCTATAAAGCAAAGGTTACTGTTCCTAGCCAAATGGTGTGTGACACTGTTGTACTCTGAGAACGCACAAATCATAGCAGTCATTACATTAGGTAAGAAAGCAAGCTGGATAGCCATTGCTTGGAGTGACCTTTCCCCCTCGCAGTCTAAGATGTTTAAGTTTATTCACAGATAGGTAAAAAGAACAAGTTCTTGCAGAGATCCTGCTCCTTTGAATTATGGTAAAAGGCCCCCAGCTGTGTGAGTAGGTGTCAAGACACTAACTTGTATTTGAACTTTATTTCTGTATCTTAAACTTTGATTTAAGTGTCTGCAATTAAGCGCGGATGTAGTGTTAAACGTTCCCTGATTAAGTCTCTATAAATCCAAAGCCCATAAACTACTGTTACTGCTCAAATAAAAAAGAGAATGTGCTGTGAACTCAGGATTAGAAAGAATCTGAACCTGTTATCTTTCAGAACAAACGGTCGCTGGTTAGAGCTGTCCCTCCCATTGCTTCATTTTAAGAATGGGTTTGTAATCAAGAGTTTGTTAGATGACTTAAGCACGTTATAAATTTTTTGGAAGCACAGGTGGCCAGGTTTGCAATAGTGGGTGAGAAGCAGCCAACTGCTTCGAGATAAACTCAGTTCAGAAAACAATTTGACTACAACTTACATTGCATAACAGTGGGACGTTTATAGCAATAAGATGAGTATTGTATTTTCTGAAACTTTTGATATGGTTTTTGAATTTGGCATTTCATAAATTGAAAATTAAATATGTTCTTTGAAGGGTTTCCTTTTGTGTTTTTAGGTGATCATTATGTCTTCCGAGTTTTTTTTAATGTGACATACCTAACAGTTTTATAGAAAACATGTATAATTTTAGTTATTGTAATTTATGTAGTTTGTAAAAAACAAGATGGCTTAAAGGACTTTATGGACATTGTTTAGATTATTAATAACCTTCTCATGTCACCACAGGGAAAATTTCAAACTACATAGGAGAATTTTTAGTAAAGAGAAATAAAGTATATTTTACTCAGGGCCCAAAGAAAATTAAAAGTTAAAAAGAATATAGGATTAAATTAGCAAATTGTCTTCCTTGGGACATTTTACCATGAACTAAGACACAATAATTAAAGTGATCTCTCAGACCAAAAAAATTTACATAAACTTTAAATATATGAATGTACTTCGGTTTTAATGTATTTCAAGTTTTTTTTAAAACATTTTATTGTATGATTTGTTTTCAGAATACTAACCTAGAAATTGACTTCTTAATAAGTAGGGATAATTTTTTTGGTAACTACTTCTTTGGAAAATAAAAATGCATTTGAAATATGTTTATTGGAGTCAGAGGAAAAATCCACCAGAAGTGATAAGGCTTACATTTAAGAGTTAGTCTTAACTAATTCTTAAAACAAAATTATCTAAGATACATAAGGCCTCACTGGGACCAGTGAGGCCTTGCCAGTGCGGGAAAGGTTGGAAATGTAACTTTCCTTACAGATGACGGCTCATGGGGAATTGAAATTAGATTCTGGATCAATTTGATAAAGAAATATGCTAAGCATTTTTGGGGAAAAAGAAACTATAAACAGCTAATAAACATATGTGATGTTTTATTTCATTTACTATGAAATATAAATTAAGATGAATGATCACTTTCCATATTGACAAAATTTTAAAAGCAGTTTTGTTTTTTAAATGAGAACTGCACATATGCTGCTAATGACAGCGTCAGCCGGGATACCCTTTCTGGAAAGCAGTTTGTCGGTATGGGAAGAGCCTTGTTTTTTTACCCTTTGACCCAGTATCCCACTTCTAGGAAACCAGTCTAAGGGAAAAATGAGCAATGTGAACAAACATTTGCAAAGACTCACTGCAGTATTAACAAGACCTAGGAACAACAACTGATAGGGCAGTTATTCAGCAAAACTTGGTGCATAGCTATGATTTAGTATTTTAAGTATTTTCAATAAATTTCATGACAAAAGGAAATGTTTGTTATGGAATAAGTAAGGTATAAAGCAATATATGCAGCAGCAGCATCTTGGCACTCTTTGTATAAAAATATCACTTTTTGATGTTTTTAGAGATGAATTAGATGAATAGATGGATAAAATCATTAAATACCAGTTTATTTCTCTGGGTGGTGATATTTTGGGTGACTTCATTTTTCTTAATTTTTTCTATAACCTACATCTGTTTTCCTAAACAGGATTAAATAGAACAGTTGCCTGTGTGATTGGGAGAGACGTTTGTTGGTTAGCAAAAAATGCTATCTTCCATTTTTTTTTAATGAAAGAAAAATACTGCTCTTTGAATTGTAAAGTTTTGAATGGATGACTTGATTATTTCAATGATTTAAGTTACCAAGTTTGTTTTTGTGGCGCATAAAGATTTCTGCCTTCCAGGATGATAAAACTCAGTGGAGGAATCAAGATAAAACTGCTAGACACCATACAAATAAGATCCTACTTCTTAGCCTACTTCTATAGATACATTAAAATATAGGATGGACTTCTTAAAATGTTGTTACATGTATTTGTTGTTTATCAATTACCTGATGACTGTCAGTGATTAAGATAATTACTTTTATCATTTACTCTTAACTCATTGAGGCCTGGTTGGGCCCATGTGTGACATGTATCATTATATTTTAAATGAAGCTTAAAACACATTTGCATGAGAGGTATTGGGTCCCTGTGTGTTGGACTATGACCGTTAGCAAGGAACCTTTTATTTTTCAGCTAAGGATTTTAATTTGGCCACACATTAGGTTGTCTCCTGCTTCAGCAAGATGGTATGAGGAGGTAGGTAGAAGGGCGTACTTTTTAAGAGTGTGTGTAATGTTTGTCTTTTTTTTTTTTTAATGAGTTCTTTAAATTGCTTCTAAAATTTTTGCCTTTTGAATTCCGGGACGATTTTACTGAGGGCCTATTAGCAGATTATTGGGGGATTCCCTGTACATTAACTTGTTGATACATATTGTTAGAAGATAATACTCTTTAATATTAGGGTTAAAGTTCAATATTGAAAACTATTCATTAGTAAATAATGGACAAGAATAATGCTCTTTTATAGAAGTGTGTGGCATGTTATAGTACTACAGTAAGAGGAAAATAGCTGTTAACGGATGTAAAAATGGGATGGTGAACTAATTTCTTTGAAAGGATGTATTCTTAATGAAGTGGAACCTCTGATAGATTTGAGTGATTTACATTCATTTAGATTCATTATGTGCATATGCTTGCAAATCATATTCTAGAACTATGAAAAAAGCTATTTGGCATACGTGAAAGTCTGGTAAAATCCTGTCTGTCACTGGTAATTTATGCAGACTTTAATACTGTTTTATTTGAAGAATAAGCTGTTTAATGAATGTATCGATAAAATTTTACGAAAGTAAACCGTTCAATCAAACCTAATTATATGTTTGAGAGCCATGATAAAAGCATTTTAATGTGGGAAACTGTGTCAAAAGGGATATGTTTCTACAACCTGGTAAGCTACTTAAGGCCAGCTGTGATCTAAAGACTTTCTTTAATGACATAAAATATGATCAAGTAGTCCTTATCCCTGACTGGGCTTTTCGTTGTTACTGGACCACCTTTCTCCTGTGTTGTGGATGTCGTCTTCCTCGTAGGCCTATGACTTGGGTTCTGTGCAACAGCTGGAATTGAAACCATACTGATACTATTTGAATTCTGGCTCTGGGCAGCTGTTAGTATTATGACCTTGGAAATGTTATTTTCTCTAAGCCTCAGTTTCTCCATTTGTAATAATCTGTTTAATTTATTGGCTAGTTGTAAAGAGTTAATGAATAATGTGTATTGGAGCCATGGAACCTTTAGCATAAGACCAGATGGTTAATGTAAATATTAACTTCATGCAAATGGGTGACATCACTTAAAACATTTTCATCACTTTACTATATTTTCTTACACCAAAGCTGTCAATCCAGTAAATATGTAACCTAAAGTCATATTGTCTGGAACCTGTCAACTGTCAGATTTCAGAACTGAAATAAGAAAAAAAAGTATTCCCTTAATTATTTTGTATAGTAGAGAATTGGTTTAACATTCTTAGAGTTTAGAATTTGAAAAGTCCGAAGTATAAAGAAGTATTTAGGACCCTATCAGTCATGATCCTTAATTAAACCTTTTGATGGCTTTCCATTGCCTTTTATTTTAAGATAAAAATTCTAAACCCTTTAATAGGGCCCGCATCCAGCCCTGGTGGGCTCTTCCTCTTATCTCTGGCCCCTCCCACAGTGTAGCTCCAGCTGAGCTGAATTTCTCCCAAGTTTTCCAGTGCAGGCACTCTGGCTGCTGGGCCTTTCCTTTTCCATACCCCCAACCACCTCTGCTTCCTCGCCCCACATCTGAGTTCTTCCTGTTCCGGCCCATGGCTCTGAGCTTTGCTTACCCATTTCCCCTGCATGAAGGCACACCATGCTTTGTACCCGCAAATTCCCTTTGGTGTGCTCCTACCAGTCTTTGTACCTCTCTGCCAAAGTATGTGTGTTTTAGTATATTTTCAATTAATTGGTTAATGCTCCTCCTCTGGGAAGGGATGCCCCATGAGGACAGGGCTGTGGCCCTCTGACTCACGCCGACCTTCCTGCTGATGTGAGCAGGCAAGGAGGACTCACAGCCTGTCCCAGCACACTGGGGGTGGCCCTGCTGCCTGCTCTTGTTGATGCAGCGGGGACTGCCTTCCTTGCAGAGCCCACCTCTAACTCCCCGCGGAGAGAGCTTGCCTTTGTAAAGTGCTTTGAAACCCCAGAGGTTCCTCGAGTTTATATCAGCACAAAAGCGCTCAAACATGGCTGGCAGCAGGGTTGTTGCCCTGAGTTTAGCTACAACGCAGGGCTACCTGGTTTCAAACTACTCAGTGATTTGTTGCAATGGAACTTGGTTAAACTTGGTGATATGCACACCTGAAATTCCTTATTGGGTGGGAGGGGCGATGTCTTACCGTCTTTACCAGGAGTGCCTATGTGACAAGAGGCGGTGTGATCCTGGTGGTGGGCAGGTGTGGAGAGAACCTATTCTCCCTTTCCTACTCCAGTTTGGGAATATGTGTGAAAGGAATGGGCATGTGTGTGTGTGTGTGTTTGCATGTTTGCATTTTATTTGATTGATTGCACATGTATGTGATTGGCGATACATCTGGGAGATACTTTCACCTGAGAGTTGGAGAAAGAAGGATGATGGCTGTTTCAAATGCACATTCTATAACTATGTAGTTAAAAAAAAAGTGGGTTTTTTTTTTTTTTTGCACAAAGACATATTACATGTCAAATTGTCATTGATATAATGTGTTATTTCCATTTGCTGGTTTTCCATAAGCAAAATAAGACTTTCGTATTTTGGGGGTATTGTGTGCACAGAAAACCATTTTTAAAACACTGCAGTCTTATTAAAATTAAGAATATAAAGTGTTTGAAATTAAGCTTTTCCATGACTTTGTATAATTTGTTGAAGATCTGTACATGAGTTTGGAACTATCTAATTTCCTACATGCATTGAAGTTTATCAGCTTAGAAAACACTGCAAAATATATGCTTTTATTTCTGGTTATTTTAAGTCGGTTAAATTTGATTGTAATTTTTTCCTTTAGGTAACATTCCCAGAAACAAATATTACAAATAAATTGTGAAGGTAAACGAAAAACATTAAATAGACTTTCACCATTGCTGAAAGTATGCCCCTAAGTACATTTCTCTCATTTTTATTGTTTTCTTGTGCTTTGATATTATATCTTAAGATCATTTTATCATTTTCCTTCTAAAACTTCATCAAGATCCATGTATATTAGTATGAATTTGAATTTCTAGATCATAAATGGTAGAACACAAATGCTTGAAAGTCACAGCCTTGTGTTAGCATTATACTTTGGCTTATGACAGGAGATCTGAAATATTTTGTTTCCATTTCTGGGCATAGATACTTGTCCATTTTCCCTAGTCCTTGTACCCCTAAAAGAAACAACATGACACACTACAACAATACAACAGCAAGGACTCTGGCAAACTCGGATGGTCTTTGGGCAGTAACAAAATATTGCCTCGTAAACAGTCCTATACCTCATTTAATACATGCATTATTATTCCTCTCGTGAACATAAGTCCATATGTCATAATTAGTTTATACAGAACTTCTCTTCGGAATGAATCCTATTCCAAAGGCAAAGCCTATGTAATGTAAATAAACTGCATAATTTGTTTGGAAATACAAAGTTTTCAGTTAATTTATTTAAAAAAGTAGTCTGTCAGAGGCAGCATAAAAAGTGATAATTTTTAGAAAAGGATTTTTGAATTTCCACATTCATGCTTATTTTCATCTCTACATTTAAATTCACAAATGACTGTGATCACATCCAGTAAAGTAGAATTTGTCTCAATAATTTTATGCCCTCATTTTTCAATCAGTATCAGGTTCTGTATAAAAATGTATGTGCTGGAGCATGAGAATAATCTATAAAGAATATTCAGAAACGAAGTCAAGTGATGTTACGTAGAGGGGGCAGGCACTGCAATCCGCTTGGTCTTTTCCTCCATGTCATTGGAAGACAGGAGATCCCCCTACACTTCTGGTTTCCTACGGGCTTGACCACCTTCTTTTCAACACTTGATTACTTTCTGATGAAAGATTTTCTTTCCAAGCCAGCAGGGATTTAGTCTGTAATGAAGATATTATTACTCAGTAAGTGGAAAGCACACCTTAAGAAAGTATAAAAAATTAGAGGTTGGTGGAATATAAAGATCTTTCTTTCCTCTTTTTAGTATCCAATGACATGTGATTTGCATGTCAAATAGTAATTTATTGAAACATTACAATTGCAGTGTTATAGTAATACAAAAGGTGAAATGTAAGGACTTTATACTGTGGACATTTTTGTGTGGTTTCAATGTTTTGAATTAAAACTGATTCATACTCTTTTATCGGGTAGTTTAAATCATTTTAAGTGCATTATTACACATGTGTTTAAAAAGACAGATAGTTTCTTTAAAAGTAAAATAAATTGAAAGCAGCTGCATTCTAAATCACAGTTAAATCTATCGTAAATGTTTTAGGCAAACATGAAAGTAGAAAGTTAATAGCTTTTACCTGTGTTCTGAAAGCCACACAAAGACTGGCATAGTTGCTGCCTGGTATGCGTTAGCCCTCACCCTCGTATCTGGGTTGTTTATGGGCTTGAATAAAGTAAGCATTGCAGAATTATCAATCAGAAATGAAATCATTGAAAAGTGCCTAAAATATTAATGTACCTGGTATGATACGTGATTAGTAATGTGGTATGTGATATATATATATATGTGTGTGTGTGTGTGTGTGTGTGTGTGTGTGTATGACATGTATTGTGAAATTATCAGTGATGAGTCATGTTTCTGAAAGGCATGTAAACAAAAATTTTTGAAATATTATCTTAACCTTGATAATTACGATTTCCAAGGCTTACATTAAACTTGTTTTCTCTGTTTCATCTTGAAAAGTTTGTATGGATACCCCTTCCAAGAATTAAAAGTTTGCCATAATAAAAAGGTTTGTTTCATTATGATCTATTGTTTGGAGAAATTGTTCTTAATAATTATATGTAATATATTGTATATAATTATAACATATTCTATATAACTCCAGTCTATAATATATGTAGTTTTATAAAACATTGTTAGGAATTAAAAAGTGAGTGATCATATAATCATGACAGTGGGTATTCAGTGGATTATTTTGTTGCCCTTTTAACATAATCCCGAAGCTCAGACTAACTTGGAGAATGGTTATTACATATAAAGCAGGATCATCTTCTATGTATTCTGGGTGCAACAGGAGACTGAGATGGTTATGTGGAGACCAGAAGCTAGAGGGACAGGCTGCCGTGAGGGACTGTAAGTGGTGGTGAATTAATGACTGAAGAACTAGAGGCCGAGGTGGGCAGAGTGGTGAGAGATGACCAAGGAAGGCCCTCAGAAGATGGTTGATAAAGAATCATGTCTGAGTCATCCTAATAGGTAGCTATGTTTATTTTCTAGAATGTTCTTCCCTGTCTCCTGGTTTGCCTCTTAGGTATGACTCAACAAGTACCCCTTCATATAGGCTTTCCTCAGACATGTTCTCTAAACTCCCCACCCTCCTCCACACATATGCACACACTGTTCTATCAGCCTGGGTACTTTTTTCTTAGTACATCATATTGGGTAATTTTTATCTTCCTACTAGAATATAAACTCCACAAGGCATGAGAGCATTTTACGTCTCTTACATGCAGAGCATTCAGCAAATATTTTTGAATGAATTCCTCAGGAATCTGAACTCTCACCAGCACCATTCCTCCTGTCTTCTCCCTGGTTTTTTATTGTATGTTTGTGATACATAATAAACACATTCATCATGGAGAATGGGTCCCCATACACACGACATTTTGATCCTTTTGCTTCCCCTCCCCTCCCTGCCTTCCCCCCACTCAGATATAAGAAATGATTATTTTTGAGTCATTTGTAGGAAAATGGATGCACCTTAGCACCATAATGTAGGTGAAATAAATCAGACACAGAAAGTTAAATTATTGCATGGTTTCTCTTATATGAGAAACTCAAAGTATAATTAATTTGGAGAGCAAAATAAAAGATAATAGGAAATAGAGCTACTGTGGAGAGGGTTTCTAGATGCGGATACAGAGCTAGGTAGACAGGTAAATAGGTAGAAACCACATCTTCTTTTCTATTCACCTGTCCATCAGTATTGAGGATGCTTCCAAGGTATAGCTATTATGAGTTGTGCTGCTATAAACATGGGTGTGACTGTAGTACTATAATATGATGTCTTTCACTCTTTCAGGAAGATATCCAGAAGAGAGATAGCTAGGTCAAATGCACTTTCTGTTTTTAGTTTTCAGAGGAATCTCCATACTAATTTCCATAGGGGTTACACTAGTTTTTATTCCCACCAAATGTAGAAGCTTCCTTTTTCCACACAGTCTTGCTAGCATTTATTGTTTTGAGGTTCTTTCTAGAGTCAGGTAGAACCTCACTGTTGATTTGATTTGCATTTCTCTGATAGCCAAAGATGCGAGACAAGCCAGGCGGGGTGGCGCATGCCTGTAATCCCAGCACTCTGGAGGCTGAGGCAAGAGGATCGTTCCAGGTTTGAGACCAGCCGGGGCTACAGAATGAGCTCAAGGTTATCCTGAACTGCATATCGAGACCCGGTCTCAGAAAAGACACACACACACACACACACGCACAAAAGATGAAGACATTTTTTCATGTACTCTTTGGCCATTTGTACTACTTTTGAGAAATGTTAATTTCTCACTTCATCATTTTGATTAGGTCTTTTACTTTGGGGGTCTAATGTTTTTTCAGTTTTGAGTATTTGTCCTCTGAATAGTAGCTGGTAAAATTGTCTCTTCACTCTGGTTGTTTCCTTTGCTGGGACTTTTGAATTTGGTATAGTCCCATTTGTTGATTGTTGGTGTTATTTTTTATGCAATTGGTATTCTGTTCAGAAAATCCTTGCCTATGCCTAAGTGTTCAAGGGTTTTACCTATCTTATCTTGCAGGAGTTTGCCTTTATATCCAGGTCTTTGATACGCTTTATTTTATATTGTAGTGCAGGGTGCAAGCTATCGGTTGATTCATTCTTTTGCACTTGGACAACCTGTTTTTCCAGCACCATTTGTTAAGAGCCTGTTTTACCCTGAGTGTATGTTTTGTGGCCCCTTTGTTGATTATCAGATGATTAAAGGTGCCTGAAGCTCCTTCTGCATCCTCAACTGTGTTACATTGATCCACATGTCTGTTTTATGCAGTTTTTAAAAAAATCACTGTAGCTTTATAATACAATTTGGAAGCCAAGATTTTCATGCCTCGTCCTTTGTTCTTTTTGGATTGTTTTTGCTATTTTGGGTCTTTTCTGGTTCCATAAACATTTTAGGATTTTTTTTTCTAGTTCTGTGAAGAATGCTGTTGGTATTTAGATAAGAATTGCATTGAATCTATATGTCATGTTTGGTAATATGGCCATTTTGGCAATATTGGTTCTGCCTATGCAGCAACAGGGGATGTCTTTCCATTTTGTGATGTCCTCTTCAATGTCCTTTTTGAGAGAACTGTAGTTTACATTACAGAGGTCTTTCATTCACTTACTTGGTTAGGATCTTTCCTAGGTAATTGGGTTTTTTGAAGCACTTTGAATGGCATTGTTTTCTTCTCGGTGAGTTCATTGTTGGTATACAGGAACAACAGTGAGTTTTGCATTTGAATTTTCTATCCTGCTTGTTTGCTGAATTTGTTGTCTAGTTCTAGGAGTCTTTCAGTGGAGTTTTTGGGGTCTCTGTAAAGGATTATGTCACCTGTGAATAAAGATAGTTTGATTTCTTCCTTTCCTATGCATATTCCACGGCATGACTTTAGGCAAAGTATTTAACTTTGATCTTCTTTCTCATCTGTGATTTTGGGGTACTCATACTGTAGGTTCCTATCTCATATACAATATAAGTTAATGTAATGTGTTATAAATTAAGTATTATTATGTAGAAATACATACATACTAAAAGTCACACTAGCGGATTCACAGAAGTGGTATTTTATATATGTACTTGGGGATTTAAAGGATACACTGATCGACAGAATGTACTGACATTGGTTTTTAATAACTTATTTGATTATGAAAAGTTGGCCTAGGGTAGAAACATTCTAGTTTAACTTGCATTTGTTAGAGAATTAACTTTGCAGCTTTTGTGATCAATACCTATAGTCAATTGAGTAGGATCCCCTGAAAAGATAAGTCCATGTCCCCATTCCTGGTGTCTGTGATGGTTACCCTATTTAGAAATAAGGTCTTTATGTGTACAATTAAATTAGTATTAGATCACCTGAGTTTAGAGTGGTCCTTCTGGCCATTGACTGGTGTCCTTAAGAAAGGAAGGAGAGGACAGGGTGAGACACACAGGGAAGCAATGTGACAGTGGAGCCAGAGGTTAGAGTTTTGCTGTCACAAGCCAAGGATGCCAGGGACCTGAAGAACCTGGAAGAGGCTGGAAGGATCTTGTCCTAGGTCTGGAAGGGAAGATGGCTCTGCTGACCCCTTGACCAAATTTCTAGTCTATGGAACATACTACACAGCAAATGTCTGTTGTGTTAAACCACTAAATTTG
This sequence comes from Dasyprocta punctata, assembly GCA_004363535.1. NCBI lineage: Eukaryota > Metazoa > Chordata > Mammalia > Rodentia > Dasyproctidae > Dasyprocta > Dasyprocta punctata. The sequence goes on along the minus strand of RJWM01001803.1, from coordinate 19,113 downwards.
TGGTAATTTGCCAGCCCTAGGAAACTAATACAGTATCCTAGATATATGGAGTTTAGTGAAAACCAGCAGGAAGTTTAAGCAGTAGTTTCTAGTTTTGGATGTTGCAGCTGCCTGCCTGCATCATGGCCCATTCACCTCCGTCTGGGGATTCACATTCATAAGCACCTCTCCAGTGAAAACAATTGGTCCTTAAAGAGTTAGGAAGGGGGAAGGAGTCCTTTGTACTGGAATTGTCAATGAATTGTGACAATGCTGTGAAGTAAAACGAAGAGTGACATTTAATAGGGAAATAATTACTTTGCCCTAAAAGGGCGTAATCATACATTTTGGTAGGGTTCTTGCCTGAGATAAGACATTGGCGACTCTGTGTGTCTTGTCCCCTGACTGACTCAGTTCCTTAGATCTTGAGGGGTGGAATCAGAACCCAGAACTCTCCAACTCCGAAAACCTTCCTATGTATTTTTTACCACACAGGGCTGCCTGAAAAAGTATCACGATAAAAGTTCAAGAATCACCATGGGGCAGACTGCCTTGCCCCTCAGGGACACTGGATCAGCTGGGTGGCCAGGTCAGCAGGTCACAGGCCTAGGTAAAAAGCCAGGGCCGATCCTCTCGGGCCATGGCTCCCATCCTGCACCCTGGCGTGAGGTTCAGTGAAAGCAGCCGCCATGCAGCGTGGTCTCTATAATCTGTGAGGCTTCCAGCTTTAAAGTTCAGTAGATTCATGGGTCAGATTTTGATACTGGAAATCCAGAAAACATTTACAAACATCAGTTTATGTTTAATGCCTGAAATCTGAGAATTCATCAAAAAGCAGGGACCTTGGATTTTGAAAAGGAGTGAGCAAAATGTCAACTTGATCGCATTGCATTATCCTCTAGATACAGAAGTAGGAACTGTTGAGAACCACATTCCTTTTGTCGTGTATTTACTTGGTAAGGAACAATTTAGAAAGTTAATGAAAAGACTCAAAATTGCTTTACAATTATTCAATGTTTATTAGTCAGAATATATTAAGTTTTCAGCTAATCAAGAATAAATTTTACTTTATGGAATACATTAAAATGGGCTGTTGCTTGATTTCTATGTGAGTTTAACATATCTTTTAAGTGCCTACAATATTTTCCAAGGAACTGGCTTTATGGGAACTTGTTTCCAGGGACTCATACATTTTTGTCCCTGTATTACCATTTTGGCTTGAAAAATACCAAATCACGGTATAAAAGTTGTGCATGTTTTCCATAGTTTAATGAAATTGTTTTCCTCAACTTACTCCATTCACTCTAGAAGGAAAATAATTTTTTTACAATTAAAAAATTTCAGCTTCGATTCCTTTCCTGAAGTCTTTGTCAGTGGGAGGTACTTGGCTGTACAACATTGATGGTAATGTAGATGTATACATAACGGTTGGATATACATTTTTCTCAAATTGCCTTGAACTTTTAATGGATAAAATGAAGAAACTTTGCCCAACGGGGAACATAGCCATTTCAAGTTTTATTGCTCATAAATACTAACACATGGATTTTTAGTCTCTGTTTATATATATAATTTATTTTATGTGCTGCTTTATATTTATATGATGTATTGCAAAATATTGGTTATGATATGTTCAGTGCAACTTGGGCTTTGGGATTGCTCCAGAGAGCTGAGAAGTTGCTGAAAATTCAAGACTGTTTTGTTTTAGAAATATTTGGAATAGAAATCTTTTTGAAATAAATGGCCCATATTCCTGTCTCCTTAAATAGATTGTAACTGACCGAAACCCCTGGTTGATGAATGACCAAACTCTAGTTTATTTTTAGCTTCCTGGGAGCTTCCTTCTGTTGGTGAGTGTGTAGGATGCCTGACTTCAACGTCACTGCCACCTCTGTCTGCGTGTGCGTACACCGAAGGCAGGGTTGACGTTCTTAAATCCTGGCAGACCTACCCTGACTCGAACAATCAGTTTACTGGAATGAGCGAAACGATTATGCCAGAATATGATGCCCTTTGGATCACCTGATAGATTTAGTGAACTTTGTCATCATAGTGAAATAACCTCAGACTGCTGTAGCTGCTTCCTGTTTGGGGCTTTAGTCTTGTTTGGCTCATGTAGCTCAACCTAAATGCCTTGTTCCTCTGTCATGAGTTTGGAATGTTTAACTGAGCATGGCTCAGTATCATGTACAGTGACAGCAAACATGCTTGGAGAGCTGGACTGCACAGAATCATATTTTGCACATAAACTCAATGTTGTTCTTTTTTTTAATCGCAAGAGTCTGTTTTCACTTTATTCTTCTGCCATTTCCTTTTTTTTTTTGGAGAAACAGACCCATGAAGTTCAGGGTTTTCTGGCACGTCTGTCACCCCACAGCTCCCCTGTTCCCGTGCTCTTTACTTGGTGGGGACCTTTTAATGCCAAGTTTGTGAAACAGAGAATGAGGCTTTCTCTCCCTGCTGTTTCCACCACGTACCCCTAACGGTGGAAGAGAATAAGTACGCAGCTCACAGGATTAGGGTGAAGTTCAAGCCACTAAAGACAAAGTTTCTTGAAGTTTTCTACCTGTTTGTTGTTGTTTGTTTATTTGTTTATTTTCTTCAAATGCTCCCCCCCACACAGAGTTTGAAAACTTTGTGGATGAGACAGGTTTATTTCTAACCCACCAAATCCTGAGCTCTGTATCTTACCCCTGCCTGCACAGTTTCTGCTGTAGGTCATTTTCCCCCATATACTTTTATCATAGATAGAAACCACACATTTAGCTTTCTATCTAGAAATATTTTTTTTAAGCTTCTAAGTTCTCTTTTATTATGCGGCATTAAATGATCCCCAGCAAAAGTGTTTATTGCCTAGTTATCTAATTCTTTTTTTTAAATTATAAGTCCATGTGTGCAGTCCACAACATTTACATCCCTCGTGTGGACTCAGTACCTGTACAAAACACATTTTAATTCCTTTTTCATCCCTTTTTCCTTCCCTCCGCCCTCCATCTCTTGGTCACCTTCCCGTTTGAGAAAGAACTAGCTCCCGAACACCTATTATATCTTTCATTTTGCTCTATATTTACAGTTTGGATTTCTCACCCAGAAGAAGCCATACTATATTCAAGCTTAAAAATCTCCTTAACCAGCTCTGTGAGTTGGTTAGGTGCATCTTCTGTCTCTCACGTTATCTCTGGCAGAGATGTTATTTCCCCCACCAGGAGCAGCTGCTTCTCCCTTCTTTAATTATCTGTGTGTTGCGTTCCCTGCTTCGATCCACAACCCAGGCCTCCAGCGGACGCCACGTGGGTTGAGTTTTTATTATGGCAGTGCTCTACTTTCTGCCTACCGCTTTCTGGATGTTTCTGTGTTTCTTCTTTAGGAAATATCTCCACACTTAATGGATCTAGCGAGAACTATGTATTTGTGCAGAATTCTGCAGTTTGGGTCGGGGTTTTCTGGGTGCACTTGGGCTGCAGAGGTGAAGATAGCCCCGCTCACACATGAGGGCTTGGTGCTGGGCACTCAGTGGGCGTGGCCCTCCTCTGTGTGGTCTGTCATTCCCTAGTAACCCAGGGCAGGTCTCCACACAGCAGCAGGAATGTTTGGGGGTCGGAGGGGGTGAGAGTGTAAGGTCCCTTGAGACCCAATCTCTGGAGCACCCACAGGATTACTTCTAGATTCTTCTGCCCAGAATAAGCCCCAGAGCCATCTGTAATTCAGGGGCAAATAGGGAAATAGACACTACTTGTACAAAACACTATGGCCACGCTTCTTTCCAAAGCACCACCTCACTAGCACGTGGTACGTTCATATTCTAGCCTAGAGCAAAACTTACTCAGTACTTTGCTTTTCTAAACTGAAGATGACAAACTGTGAGGAGAGCCTCTGTGGGGTCTCTAGCCTGTTTAAAAACCCAGCATTTTTAAATGAAGAGATTTTCCTTTACACTGAATCACTGTTCCTGTCTTCTCTTCAGCAGAGTGAAAGCCATGGGAAGACCAGGTGTGCGTTTTGTGTCTCGAAGGAGTGGGCGCTAAGGAGGTTGCCTCCTTTGGGTGGCGTGTGTCTCCAACAGTCCGTCCCAGTCCTCGTGCTACCCCTTCCCTCATTCACATTGCCCCCTGCCCAGCTCCCAAAGATTGTGAGCCTCTGGCAGTTCATCAGCCAGGCGATGTGTCAGAGTCCTCGGGAAGGTCTTATCCTGCAAATTTCAGGGCTGTACCCAAGGTTTTCTGGATTCATGTACTTTCACCAAGGTTTGCTATTTATATTTTCACAAAGATTCACAAATATTTCTAGTGTACACCTGTCCTTAAGAATCACCTGTCTTAAGATGATGTTCTCATGGCTTAGTATGAAAAACGACTCTTCTTTGAATTGACTTATTTCTGTACTAAAATATTGTGTGCGTTCATATTTCATTTCTAAACTGATCCTCTCAGAGGAAAGAAATGTGATGAAACTAAGACAGGGAAATTAATTTTTGAATTGCTGGAAAATCTGATTTTGTCTCCTTAAACTCTATCTTCGCTATGTTTAGAAAACATAAAAAACTTCAGCATTTATTTCCATTGAGGAACTATTCCACTTATAGTAACTAATATTTATTACAGCTGAGGAACTATCCCACTTACAGTAACTAATGTAAAAATAAATTCTAGTAACGACCCTCTGTAGATCCCTACCTATAGAAAGGTGGAAGACAAGTTTGTGAACCCAGGCGCCCACTGTCTGTCAGTGGAAGATACTATGGGGATGGTACCTCTTATCTTGAGAGTAAGCTAAAATCTAAGTTAATTCAAAGAGAGTAGGAAGCGCCACAGAATTGCATCTTCACGGAATGTACGTGTCTTAGAAATCATCGACTGTTGAAGTATTTTTAGTAAGACACCTTCACCCTCCTCTTAGTAGAGAGCCATTGCAAAGAAGCATGTTTTATGGTCTGTCTTTGTTTTTCTTGACCTGCCCTCTCAGTTTTGGAAGGCCAGTCTTTTCTGTCGGTGTAGTACACATTCCTAGAGTGGGAAGTGTGTGCTGGGCTGAATTCTGGGGACACTGGGAAGACATCCCCATTCTCTGTGCAGGAGCAGTGGCAGAAAGATGCAGTGAGAAAAGTTACAGTGTGCTTGTCATGGTTGGATAAGTGTCCTCTTTAGGGCCTTATGTTAAAAGCCTGGTCCCCAGCTTAGCACCGTGGGGAAGGAATAGAACCTTGGAGAGGTAGGAACTAGTGGGAGGGCTTTAGATCATTGGAGGCTCCCTGGAACTCTGGTCTTTTCTCCTCCTCCCTCTTCGCTCCCCACCATGAGGTGCATGGTTCTGCTCTGCCCAGTGCTCCCCACATGATAGGCTGCCTGGCCACAGGCCTAAAGCACTGCAGCCAGCTGATCATGTGCTGAGCAGTGGTGGTGATTCTGTGGCACACGTGCTGCAGCAGGCTGTTTGCATCCCGGAAGCTCTAAATGGATTGCCATCCCTAGGCTGGTGCCTCCAAAACAGCCTAAATAAACCTTTTCTCTTTATCTGTTGATCATCTCAAGTATTTGTTATAGTAGTAGAAGGCTGACTAAATGAGCATTGCAAATGCCCTGAGAGGTCAGTGGGAAAAATACAACTTAAATCTTGTTTTAGCAGATATCTCAGAAACACGTTAGTTCCCTATGGTGAATTCAGTGAGGTTTGAACCTTAAAATGGGAGAGAGGGATAGGCACATTATCTTTCCTGTTTCATAGTTTAAGCTATTTGTAGAAAATCAAAATTGATAATATGCCCTGAAAAGAGTCACAAAATAAGTTTCCTTAAAGTATATCCTCAAGCACTAACTCTTCTAAATTGAGTTCCTGCATCTTATGTATCCCATCCGATCTCCTTAGTTACATTTTGGAAGCTGTGTGCATTTAGTGTACCCGCCATTCGTGTGGAATGATTCTGTTTAAACCGCGCACACACTTCACCGTAGTTACTAATTTTATGTTTAGGAAATTATTCACCATCTTGACATATGTAAATTTCTTACTTTCCTAAAGGTTTTTTTTCCTTTACTATGAATTAGAATGGTTTATTATATAAAAATTTTTCACTGAGTCTCTAGTAGAGACATTTGACCTTGCATGTAAGTACTATACGTATTACTTATTAGTACAGTATGTGTTTTGTCAACATCCTGCTAAACTTGGATCCAGGCCATGGAATTTTCTCTTCTATTTGGAGAGGAGTCTGCTTTAGTCGCACCAGCTATTCAATGGATGGGCAGTGTTAAAATATTATCAAGGCCAAAGGTAATATTTATAGGAATTATGCAATATGCCATTAAAAGGTTTTGTAAAATTAAGAAAACCTTGATCTTTTTCCCCTTACACATTATTATAGCCTACTTTAAGTGTCTAACTCCCAGTTGTGAATCAAGCAAGAACAGAACAGAAATCCCTTTGAGTTCTTTATTTCATGCACTGTTACATGTTGTGGTATTGTGAAATAGATTTTATAAGCTTTGGGATCTAATAAGAGGCCAAGACCCTGTTTGGTTTATAAATATGTGCAGGATATTATTTAAGTATTCAGAAATAAAAGCAGAGAATCATTTTCTTATGTTATCAGTTCCTCTATGGAAAAGCATATTAAAATGCAGAAAATATAATAGTATGTAATTTAGCAACATAATATACAATGTGGGCTGAGAGACAATTACAGTGTTTTATTTCCTTATATTTTCCAGTTTAACTGAATGCATTTTAGCAACAATTGGTTTCTGGCTGTAACATTATTTTAGATGTTTCATAAAGCTTTATAGCAAATTACTGTGGTGTACCAGATAAAATAAATTCCTGACTTCACTCTTAAAAGTCGTATTACAAGCAGGCATAATTTTTCACTTTTATTGGGAAGCATGTGTTTTATAATATTTTCGTGTGTGCTGTCAAAAATCTTAGTTCTGGATTCCTGTTCATAACATTCTTCGAGTGGTTTCCTCTGTATTTAAGAGTTTGTCTTATGCAGCAAACCAACCGTGTTATACCTGTTGGCTTTATAACAAGTTGATGGACATGGTCCTCAGTCTCCAGGACACAGAGCTGTCTGAATAGGACCTTGTGTTTTGCGTTCATACAGTGTCGCCAGTGTCCTGTCCCCTCGGCAATCCTACCTTGTCCTCTTCTCAGGTAATTCTGGCTCTACTCTTTGGCCCTGGTGGCTACTTTCCTTCCTGCTGCTCTTCCAAAGCGTTTGAAGCCTTACAGCAGCCTTTACATAACACCGGATCCCATTTGGGCAAGATTTTTTGCCATACTGAAAAGACTAAAAAAGAATAAAATGAACAAGCACATGTATTTCTCCCTTCAATTTTATTGTCAGCATTTTGCACACTTACTGCAGATTTTTTAAAGGAAATAAGACATACTTAAGGGGTTCCTGACTGTATTCTTTCTCTCCTGATGCTGCTCTTTTAGGGAGACTGTCTCCAGTCTATGCTTTATGCTTCTAGAACTTTCCCAGATACTCCAGAACAATATGAGTTACTATATTACATGTTCTCAAGTTTGTCTCTGTAGAAGACAATAATTTTAAAAATTGAAGCATCGTGTTGCAGGTAATGTTTTTACATTAACTTAAGTTTTATAATTCAACAGTTTTGCCCTTCATGCCATGTTAGAATAACTGAAAAGTTCTTGTGTAAATTGAAGTGAAATAATGTATATGTAAGTCCTGATGGTCTCAGTTTAATAACCTGTAAGGTGATAGAAGTTGCAAGTGTTATTTCTCGATGTGCGAAAACATTTAGTTTTATATTCCCTTCTAAACACATTTTATTATTGAAAGTTAAACAGAGATGGTCTGTAAATGAAAACTTTTTCCTAAAATTAGGAAGAGAAAAAACTTCATAACACTTCACACAAGGCGATGGCGGGAGACAAATGGGGAATGAAAATAAAAGGACTGGAGACTTCTATTTTTTTTTTCTTTGTACCGGGGATCAAACTCACAACCTCGTGCCTGCCAGGTACTGGAGACTTCTAAAACTGCAAACTTCAGTGTATTTTTAAATAAACTGAAAAGAAGCAGAGGTGGGTAAGTTCGCCGCCTTACCTATCCCTGCCAGTAGTGTGCGGTGTTGGAAATTCTTCCCTGAGCTCCCTTTGTCTCTGTACAGCGGGGTGTGGTGGTGCACGCCTTTGATCCCAGCACTCAGGAGGCTGAGGTAGGAGGAGCGTTGTGAGTTTGAGGCCGGCTTCGGCTACAAGGCGAGCACAAGGCCAACCTGAGCTACACAGTGCGACCCTGCCTCAAAAAACCAGGGCTGGGAGTTTGGCTCCCCCGGAGTCCCGATGGCGCGCCTACACCACAGGGGGCTAGGTTCTGTCTGTAGAGAGCCCTCTCTAACCTAGGGCACTCCGTGTCTGCGTGTCTGGCCTGGCTCAGCCCTGTTGTTAATGACAAGTTGGATTGCTTCAGAAACCTGGGGATCTGGCTGAGACACACTTTCCTTTCCTCTTAGAGCCATAGACGATGCCTTGGTAGACAGCAGCAGAAATCTGAAATGAAAGGTAGCCCTTTAAATTAGACATCACGTCAAGCAAGTCATAACGTGTCTTGAAAAGTTAGCATGCCATAAAACTTGGTGATGATGTATTAGCCAGGCAGAGGTTCCCCTTGCAAGCAAGCGTGCTACTGGGTGTCCTCCAGAGGCCACGTGTGTGAATGCTTCTGTCCCTTTCCAACCTGCTTGCTCTGGATGTCTCCCATGTCCCCTAAATAAGGGCAGTGGATCTGCTGAGGAGCCAAGGAAGCTACTTTCTCACCTGGGACCTCTGCAAAGCCTGGGACAGAGAGAGGACTTTGGAGTTGCTCACCATCTCTGCTGGCTTCTCTTCCTCACCTCGCCTTTATCAGCGTTTGGGCAAAGCAGTAAATACGTGATAGGCAATCTCAGGAAATAGATTGGTTTCTTTCCCAACCAGTGCCTGTCTAGTGTTTTCCCCCAATTTAAATCTGAAGTTTTTCATTTTTTGGGTCTGGAATTGGTGCTGATGATTGATAGTTATTTTTTATTAAATGATTCTGTGAAATGATGTAGATACAGTTTTGGAAGAGTAAAATGTGTGCTAGTTTAAATTTAGGAAAGTGGCTAAGGCTGATGCATTCTTTCAATATTTTGTTTTCTTAACATAGCCGACTTTGATTTATTTGCCTAAAGTTCAGAGAAAAACTAAACTACTGTAACCTACACATTATTCTCTGAAACATTGTCTCATTCTAACTTACTATAATTTTCAAATGTGACAAGAATTAAAAGGAATGTGTCCAGCAGTCCGTGTTCAAATTTTTGGATAGTCTCAGGAATGATTTGATGTAGAGAATGACTTCTGAGAAGTACAGTGTAGGGGCAGGGTTTACAGTGGTATGTTCATAGTTTATGTTTTGGGCTCAAAATATTTGATAGTAAATACATAGCAGGTTGCCTAGAAGTTTTGTGCTATCCGTAAAATATTGCTTGCTCTAAATTTAGGAGTGAAGACATTGAGTGTCAGCTGTTTTGAATAAAGACACATCCTTCTGAGAAAAGCACATTCTCAGTTGTCACCGTCACTTTTAAATTCTTAGAGATGACCACAGTTACTGATGCAGTATGCTTACACTTTCCCTAGGATACCGTCATTTTTAGCACTTTATGCCTTGAGATGGCTGTATTTTTACAGTGGAGATGTATAGTGGTCGCTTTTAAAGGTCATTTCCCACCCCTATTCCAGCAGTATCATTCTGTTACTTCACATAAGCATTTTATGTCCACAGCCAGTCTAAACATGCTGTCATATTTTGAAGTATACAGTTGTGATTTTTGTTGTTGTTGTGTCCTTATAAAAAGCAAAACAGCTCCATGAAAAGCAGATGGCACAGACCAGTCAAACCTGTTTTAAGCTTTCTGATAGAAAGAAAAGTAAAAATCTACTTAAGGAGCCTGTCCGAAAGGTCCAGCTAGTGGCTTCTGTTTCTCTTTGGGCAGCCGTAGCTGCAGCAGAGATGGGGATGTGTTGCTCCTTAGCAGGGAACTGCTGCTCCGCACAGAGCAGAAGCTGTGTCCCTAAGCTAAAAGGAAGGCAGTCTCCACTCTGTGGACAGAAGGGTCTGCCACACGACACCTGTGTGCAAGAGGTTGTCATGGCGAGGAGAGGGGCAGAGATGAAGCAACCACATTTTCAATCATAGGTTTAAGAGCAAGATAAAACTTGACTGCTAGGAACAATAGAGTTAAAAAAAAGTTAGCAGTGCATGTAGTACTTTCTCTCGACATTGACCATAGGGAGTTCCTAAATTATAACAATTTGTAGTGCAATAGAACTTCTATAGCCCCTCAGTTAGAAGACCATGGGGTCTGGCCCTGGATCCGCCAATATCTGACCTTGTTATACTCAACAAATCACTGATTCTTCCTGGCATGAGGGTTCCTCCCTTCAGCTTTGAAATGAGGGAGTTGAACTAATCACTATGATCCTTCCGAGTGAAAGACTTTCTGATTATCTGAGTTTGTTGCTTGCAATTTACTCAGTTTGAGTCCAAGTCTAACTCTCTTTAGATAGTACCATGTGGAGAAGTTTGATAAGCATAGTATTTGTGGTCATTTTTATGAAAAATTGCCACCATCAGTTTACTTATTTCCGTAGTTGTTTAAGTGGAAATCTAAGGCATGCTTTAAAAAAAAAAAAAGTAAGAAATGTCCCCTGTGTGAGACATGTGGCCACACAAAGGAGTGACCCTGTTAATTTTAGTGTTAAACTCTTATTTTCCTTCTTGGTTCAGTGCTGTGGAGGGGGCACCTGGAGAGTGTGCCTGGAGAGCTTATTCCCAGCATTCATCGCCATTGACGTTACAGTTGCTTCAGCCCTGGCAGCGGAAGCAGTAGGGGTTGGTGTAGTCCCAGGGTCCTGAACACCAGTAGCATCTCTTGTGGATTGATACGCACTGCAGAACAGAGCTGGCCCGAGCTCCCCAGCCCAAAGCGTGGACCTCCACACAGAGCACTTCGGTGCCACCTGCATATTATTAGCAGGCGGGAGATTAAACCTGTGACCATGACTGCCTCTAGGGGCCAGGTGCATCAGAGATAGTGTGGAATCACTCACATGTTCTTAGTGATGACAGGAAGCTGCACGGGGGCTTGGGAAGGTGCCCTAACCATGCTTCCTCAGCTTTGGAGGCTGCAGGGAGGCCTGGGCCCCCAGTGTGGCTCAGGAAGTCCGCAGAATGTGGGCAGCTGGGAGGATGCAGGCGGCAAGGTGCAGAAGGAGGGCCTTGAACAACGCCTTTTCTTTCTCTGGCTTTCACTTAATATTTTATTCTAAGCAGGCATAACTTTGCGTTGGTAGGAAATGGTGGATAGAAAGTTTAGTCTCTTAAGGCGTTTGCCCTTGAATAAGAAGAGAGAGAGAGAAAATAAAAAGATTTCACACAGAAATGTGAGCAACTTGAGGTTTCTGTATGGAATCTAAGAGTCACAATGAATAATTAAATAAGTTATACCTAATAAAATATACAGCACATTGCTTCAAACTAAAACATTGTAACTCTGCCTTAAGGGATGAACGCTTTTCATTATTTTTTAATTGTTGCCAGGGTTGACCTTGAAGGTCTTTTCTGGCTGATAATTTGTTATGGTAAGAATGAGATCACTAAGCATTTCAGCACAAGCTACATGATGCATAGAGCTTCTTCCTGTTATGCAATGGGGAGCGATAACTGTTTTCCTGGGAGTTTGCTCTTCTATTGGGGCGGTAGCCTCCCGCGGAGATTTGGTCTGTGGCACTCTTATCAGCGCTGTGCTACAGGAAAAATCTCTGAAGTGGTGATGCTGACTTCTGAGCTCCTGTCGTCCTCAGATGTTTAAATGACTGAAAACTTCTAATGAACCCAAGACACCAGAGGAATGATGGGCTGTTTGGGTAAAAATGGCATGGGAAGACCAAGGCCTGACTTTCTTCTCTCAGGAAAAGGGCATTTTGGAAGATATCCTTCAAGGAGCAGAATTGTACAGATTTTGTCCTAATGACTTGGTTGTCTCACTTACCAGTTAGCCTTCCTTTATTAGTCTTTTCTCAGTGATTACCAGTCTGCCTACTTACTGACACGTTTACCGTTGATGTTAAAGAGAAATACCATGATACGTCCTTAAATATTTTATGAACTTAATTCACATTTTCCATTTACACTGCATTTTATGAAGGACAGATAATCAAACACTGTGGTTGTAGAATCATAAAAGCATAGGAAAAAAATCTGTCGTCTTCACTAAACAGAGCAAGAAGAACCTGTTGTATTCATTTGAGGAATTAAATTTAGCAAATAGTTTCTTGTTTGCTTAAGATGTGTACTGAATCTTGACTTGAGTATTAAGTTCAAGAACAGGTGACGTTGATATGCATAATGCTAGGAGGTTTTATGTATACAGCTTGAAAAAATAATTTTTATTCTGTTGATTGTACCATGTGGTATGTCTTTATTTCTCTCTTAGCAACATGTAGGGAAAAAAACATAGTAATACAATTCTCATGATACTTTCTTCCTGACAAAATTCTGTATGTTTTGAAATACGAATATTTGTACTGTATGTGAGACATGTATGAGAATAAGAAATGAAATTATTCTCAGGTACTCACAGATTGATATGAAAACATTTGGTTTCTGTTATTGAAAGGAAAATATGCATTTTAAGTATTTTTAGTAATAGAAAATTTGCATTATTTATTATAAATGATAATTTGAATTCTATTTCAAATATGTGTAAAAATAAATGCCAAGTGTAGCCTACAGAAAATGTACTGCTTTTTCTTCTGAGAAATTGCCAATGTATCTTGTTCTTAAAAACCAACAAACCCTACCGATTACTTTATTGAGCATGTAATTTCTTATTACCATCATTTCAGTTTTAAAAGGTATTTACTTATAGACCCTATGAAGTCAACATGTGTCCTTGGCTTATAGTGTTAGACTTGTAAACTTAGACTCTTTGCGCTAATAATGTTATTTTACACTTGAGCCTGATAAACTCTCGGCAGACAACTTTGTTTTGACATTTCTAAAACTTCATAGAATTATAGTAAAGGTATCATGTTTGAGTTTAGATACAAAGTATAAAAAAAATCCTCTTAATTGTTAACCAGGGTCAAAAGTATGAAATGATTCCAAGAGAAACAAAGATCCATGGGATATCCTGGATAATATAACTGGAGCATGAGAAAAATATGCTGTGATCAAGTTTGTCTTCATTTATATGAAAGTAAAGTGCCTCTTAATCACTAGTAGATTTATCTTCTCAATGCCTAAGGCTTGGTTTTCTTTGCTTGAAAAGAATTCGAGATTGCTGCTTTAATTCCTATTACCACATTCCTTATACTACTATGAAATATACAGTGTGATGTTGATTCATGGTACACTATATAGTATCATACATTAAAATATCAAGTTGTGAATGTATAAAATTTTGTCAGGATAATTTTGAGACTAGTTCAATTGGCTTTGCTTATTGTTCAATGTATAGATCATCTTCTGTACACTTTGGGCAAATTACACTTATTTGTGGTTACAAACTGGGTTTTAATATATTTTCTCTGATGCAAATGAGATTACTTACATTATATTTCTTAAAGGTACTAGTGAGGCCAGGTCTTTGTTGTTGGAGAGAAGAAGTAGGATGATTGTATTATTTTTTGTGCAGTCCTACTTCATTTCTAATATCCACTTTCCTTTTTGATTGTTAGTGAGTTTTACTTTACTCTTTTCTCCTGATCAGATCCATTGCTGGATAATAGGAAGTTGGTAACCTACAAATGGCTTATGCTCTAGAAAGTCAGTACTAAACTGATTACTTGTTTTTGTATAAGAAATTATATTATGAATTAAAATACCTTGACTAGTCCATTTAAGATATAATGCCATGAAGATTACACTTTAATTTTATATGCCATAAATACATAATTATTGCATCTATATAATTTGTATGAATATGTTGCATATCCTCTTTACTGATTGTGCTCTTTGAGGCTTTGTGGCTTTGGAGCTGGACAGGTTGACTTTTTGATTTAGGCTTGCCTCCTGGTTGGTGGTGTGAGCTTGGACGAACTACTTCTGAATCTGACTTCCGTATGCTACAGTGTAGGGTCTGGTAAAGATTAAAAGTGATAATGTGGAGATGAAGCAACTGTTCTATAAGAAGTGCTTGATTAATATTAGATATTTATTAAGTACATGGACCATCTTATTTTTATCCTTAGCACCTTATTCAGGAGGTAGAATACATGTTGAATGATGAATGAATGATAAATAACCATTTAGAGGGCCTAGAATGGACTACAACTAGTTTTCTGCCTTCTAATGTGAAGGTTGTTCTTATTGACTTGACTCATTCCTTCCTAAAAGCTTATGTGCAAAAACCTTCTACACTGCCAGCCAAGCAAGAAGCCAAGGAATTGTCCCTGGTTCTTCATAATCAAGCTTCCTTTGTCTTCCTGTGAATTTAATTACTTATACTGAAATGTGCTATAGCTACTCAGTGGAGAGAATGGTCAGGAACAAGTATAAAAATGTGTTTAGATCTCAGTATATGGCAGTGGTAAAGGAAGAGAAAACTGAAGAAAATTCTAGACAGAGAGATGTGCATGAACCCATGGATAAATGCCAGAAGTACAGTACTATAGTGAAGGGTTCGTGGTTAGACCAGAACACCTAAAACACACACAGATGTTAACAGAGTGCACTAAAGGGGGAGCTTCAATGGAAAGGTTATGGCATGATTTAGTAAGCGATAAAGCAAACAAACCCTGCAGAAGTTAGAGTGGTCTAATTTAGTGACTTAATTGATGACATGAAGAGTACTTTGAGCTCTTGATTGTTTATTTAATGTTTTAAAACTTAGGAACAGTTTGGGTTTTCTCATTTACTTATCACTGTCATATTCGGTTTGATGGTACAGAGGTCTTACATGTCACAAGTGTGGGCAGCATATACTTTTGTCCTATGCAGAAGTGTACTTTTAATATTTGAGTTAATAGTGAAGTTTTTTTTTTTGAATATAAGTTAATGTTTTACTTGGACTAGCAAACAGGTCACAGAAGTTAGTTCCAAAACAACTTAAAACTTTAACAAGTAATACAATTTAGTGATCATGTCAAATCAACACTTTTTCCCCCTAAGGAAACAATAAAGATCATTTGAATGGCTGGATAGCTCGCTTACCACCATATATTACTCTACTGCAAGATATAGAACTGCTTTTGCTAAATTTTGTTATTATTCTGATGTTTCTTTGATAGAACATTTTTGGTAAAGCAGGACTGAGTGTGTATTTACTATAAGTATATAGATGTAAAAAACATCTGTGTATAGGTATATAAAATTTTACATGTATATAATTTTTTAAATTTTACTTTTTAAGTTATCTTTGGATAGTTTCCTTAGTGACATAATTGGTGCTTTTTATTACATATATATGTCTTTAGTGAGGGCTAAATATATAAGAAAAAATTATACAAGAATTTGAAATTTCAGCTGTTTATTAAAGATTATTTGATCAAGCTAAACTCTGTAAGCTTATTTTTAAAACTTGTGTTCTGGAGACAATGCTTAGCACCATTCATCTTTAGGGAATTGTAAGTCAAGACCACGGTTTTCTGACTGTTTGGAGACAGGGTCTCACTAGGTACTCCAGGCTGGCCTTGAACTCATGATCCTTTTGCTCAGCCTCTTGAGTACTAGGAGTGTAGTACAATTTCATGACTGCATAAGAGACAGTAACAAGTCTTGGAGTAGATTTGATGATCCTGGAACTCTGGCATTGCTGCTGGGAAAGTAATTTGGCAACACATCAGATGACAGTATGGCAGCTCCTCAGAAGGTGACGTATGGAATAACTGTACGAACTATCAGCTCCAGGAGAATTTAAAATATATGTTCGAATAAAAACTTGCACATATTTGTTCATAGTGATATTATACTCAGTAACAAAGAAGTATAGACACAACCCAAAATCTTATATGAATTAATAAGTAAATCGTGTGTATGCATATATATATATTCTCCAGAAGAATTAAACCAGATATAAAAGGTCACATATTGTCTGATTCCATTTGCAATGAGGTATTTTACAACTTTATGTAAAATGGTTGCGCAAATCTGTGAATATACTAAAAACCACTAACTTGCATACTTTAAAAGAGCATGAATTATATGGTATCTTAATTATAGCTTAATAAAAAGAAAAATCTGTGTCCATTCACAGTATCACTGGCACTTTATTTGCCCTAAATTACTCTTTTGAAAGAAGGCCACTGAAAGTCCATTTGTGCCTTTTTGAATACTATAAGAATCATTTAAATCTGTTTCTATGAATTTTTTCACATAGTCCTTAATTTTAGTTTTCTAAATTAGGTGAAAATAGATGATTAGTTGGGATTAAAGAGATTCGCACTGAAACGTGTACTTAATAAGGGGACCTGTGTGAGGAAGAGTAAGTAAAGAGGCCAGCTCGAATTGAATCCTGTGGCTTCTTATCCTCAAGGTTTGGAAATGTGTTTCTTCATTATGGTTTGAATGCTTTACATCTCATCTTTGTTTTTATTGCTGACATCACTGGAACGTGGAAGTTGCGTATTTAGTAGTCAGTATAGATAGGAAAGTACAATTCTTTTCTTTCTTTCAAAGTGGATCTGTTATCTCCTACCAAATCTATATCTGAATGGAAGCCTACTTGCTAACCAAATGCTGAAATTATGGCCCCTCTGAGAATTCAGCCTCGGAGCGCTCCCTCAGCTTGCTGGTGTTTCTCTATGACCTTGGGCTCCGCCCGGAGCTGTGCTGAGGGTAGCTGAGCTCCTGTCCTGTGATTCTCACATTGTGCTTCCTTTGCATACCATGGCTTGCATCTTTTCTTCTCTTGCTGCCTGGATGCCCTGGTGAACTCCTAAACCATTGAGGATGTCAGATGTCAAAAACTTTTCTTGATTTACATCCTGAAATTGAGTCAGGGAAAAACTATTTGAAATTAACAGCCTGCATACTCTGAAAGAGATATCTGGATTTTTTTTTATAGAGTTACATTTAGGCACAGAATTAAATATGAGATTAAGTTAAGTTCTCAGTGCTTTTCAAGTTAGATGCTTTACTTCTAGTATTACTTTCCAACTTTTAATCTGCGTATGATATACCATGTCGTGTAGTCCTTTGTTACTTTATTTTCCATCTTCTTTTTTTCCTGGAGCATTTTGCTGATGCAGTTTGATATAATGTAGTTGATTTTTATTGTTTTATAATCTAATATATGAACATTGTTTCTTCCTTTAGATGACAATTCTATGTGACCTTCCTCTACTCTAAATCAAGTGCAGTGAATATTTCACCGTGTTCTCTTATACAAAGATATGATTTCTCTAAGGTAGATGCCTGTTAATGAAACTGATAGGGCAAGGGGTGTATTTATCTTTCTTCTTGTGTAGTCCTTACCAAATTCTACAATTTATAGTCAACAACGTCTATGTCCACTTCGTTTCGCGTTCTTGCCAGTGCTGTTGTTAATGACTTTAAATTCCTTACCCATCTAACGGGATCTGATAGGTATGGACGTTTCGTTATCATCTTTCAATTATTTCTTTTCTCTCTTATGAGCCCCTTAGGCTGCAGGCAAGGGGAGTTAGGAGAACTGCGTCTTCATGTTCCTTATTCCTCTCGTCCGTCCTGCTCTCAACACTGCGACCCTGCGCTGGAGCTGTGGATCCACACAGAGCAGGGCCCTGGCGGGGGTCCCTCGCCCCGCTCTCGGATGTCTGTCCCTGAAGTCTGAGTGACCGCTTGAAGTGGCACCAAGCCTGCCATGCAGTGCCAGCGCAGTGGTCTTAATTCGTTCCTTTCTCAGGTCCTGCTCTTTCCCGGGCACTGGGAGGCTCGGCTGCCTGTATCCTAGAGAAGTTCCCACACTGCCTGTCACCCAGGACAAGGAGCAAAACGCAGCAATGGCAGCAGAACAGAAATAAAATCCCAGCAAACTGCCCTGCTGTAGGAGCACCCTCCATGTTCTCAGTGCCCCTTCTCTTCAGCCCCTCACACTCGCACAAGGTGCCTCTTCCTGACCCTAGCAGCTCAGCTGTTCCCCCAGGGCAACCAGCAATTGTGATTGTAATAGGGAGGATTATTGGATTTTTACAATTGAGCACACAGATCTCAATACTTTCCTTACTTTCCCTCATCACCTGTCCTTCTTTTCCCTTTCCTCTCGGATGCTTCTGTCCACTGCCAGAGCCCCTGTAGTCACAGAACCAGCTGCTGGTCTCAACTTGCACGGATGTTTAATAAAACCTTCTTTTAAAAAAAAAAAAAAAAGAAAGCAGTTGTGCTGTGGACATGTACCTACTCCCGACGATGAAGGTAAACCTCACATCCTGCGAACGCGTACTAATCAACATTAAAAGTTTCAACAGAGCTGCTTTGCTGTTTGCTGTCCCCCACCTTTGGGAGGAGCTTCGTAACAGCTGAGCGTCCTTACTTGTTCCATGGGTCGCCCATCCTTTCCTCATCAGAATGGACAGCTCCTCTTTCCCCACTCCCTGTGACTTGGTACTCTGCTGCCTTGCAGGGTTGAGCCCCTAAGTTACCTTTCAGAGACTGCAGCCCTGAACTTTCTACCCAGCGTTACCATCTTCTTGCCGCGAGCCACATCCTCTCATTCCTCTTCTTTTTTCCTCCTTAGTAATGATTCCGATCTAATCGTCTGCATTTTACACTTAGCATTTGTCTTCTTTCCCCAATAGAACAAGAAGTCAGTGAAACATTACAAGTTAAATTGGGGCGGTGGTGTCTTTTGCAGTGACTGTTACAATTTTAAAGCAACATTTGACCCAAATGAATATGTAATCCTGGTTATAAATAATTAGAAATACCAGTACTTAATTTTAATTTCCATTTATTGGAGCATACTTTCTTTTTTTTTTTTTTTTTTTGCGGCACCGGGGATTGAACTCACAACCTCGCGCCTGCTAGGGCAGGCGCTTAAGGCACTGAGCCAAACTCCTGGCCCTGGTTTTTTGAGGCAGGGTCGCACTATGTAGCTCAGGCCGGCCTTGCGCTGGCGTTGTAGCCCAAGCCGGCCTCGAACCCACAACGCTCCGCCTACC